>VDFB02271358.1:489420571-489620402 GCA_007258455.2 Sequoia sempervirens
AAGTGGAAGCACTAGACTCGAGTTACAAATCTAAATTTGAAAATAGTGGAATTTTATCTTTCAAGGAAAAAAGTTATGCGTTATACGGTGTGCGTCACTTTTTAAAAATGTTGTTTGAAAAAAACCAATTTTTCATGGGAGATGGAAAAAGAAGTGCAATCTGATTCCAATATTTTTAGAATCTACAGACAAAATATGACAAGACTCTAGTTTGCATCATCTTCAAATTCTTTACGGTTTAATCGCTATAGGTGCCCGAATGTGGAGATTGTGTTTAAAAAAAAATATCAGTGTCTAGTTTGGCCAAAAATTCTAAACCACTATTGTGGGATCACCCATTTAAGTATACTCATAAGGAATGGTTTAAGGTTGAATGGCTGAACCATTTTTACTTTGTTGTATTCTCTAAGAAAGAGCTTTTGGTCAAATGAGTGAGCTATGATTATCATTGAAGTTATCTGTATGTGATGGCTTGGGGTCAAATAACCCAACCTATATAATCTTGAAAAAAAGAACACTTAAAAAAAGGCTCAAGGCTGCATAGACCGAGTTGAGAATTTATTTAATCTTTCATATTTAGATGGATCAAGGCCATATAGGTTGAGCTAAGACTATTTATAGTATTTTTGTGAATATGGTTTGAGGCCCCATTAGTCAAGCTATAAAACTTGATTTTGTAATGACTGTGGCTCAAGGCCATGGTGGTCAAGCCCACAAAAATGTAGTCTTTTCTATATTTGAGGCTCGAGTCCATTATGAATGAGCACCTATCCTTTAATGTAATGCTGCCAACTAATTATATGGCTTAAGAATTGAAAGTGCCCAAGACTCGTAAAAATGATGAGTCATATGTGCTCATGGCACAAACATGCTGAATACTACATTCTATAACTACTCATTGGCCAACATGTATTTAACCATTATAGTCACCTCAAAAGGTGGTAGAGGTCATTATGATCTTAGTCAATGAACTTCTCAATGTATTATCTTTATGAAACCGATGATGGCAATATGGTTAATGATATAACTAAGGCCATGCTTAATCAACCCTCAAGATATGAGGTAGTTTATAAGGTTAAGAACATAGTTTATTATTACAAGTCTAGATTAATATGTATCTTTATTATGAATGAACATTCTAAGATAGTGCTTAACACTAAAATCTCACCTGGGTAAATATGAGCTATCAGCCATTATAAAACTAATCTTTCGGTTTAAGGCAAGGTATGCCTAGAAAGTCAAGATTATGACTCTTACTTTCAAGGTTGATAAAATCAAACTTGTGAACCATAAAGGACCTAGGGTGGTGATTATGGTCAATTTTTTAATAAGTTAAAAAGTGGGATAAGGTGACGAGGAGTCATGATTATGGTCTAAGGCAAGGTATGCCTAGAAAGTCAAGATTATGACTCTTACTTTCAAGGTTAATAAAATCAAACTTGTGAACCATAAAGGACCTAGGGTGGTGATTGTGGTTGCTTTTTTAATAAGTTAAAAAGTGGGATAAGGTGACGAGGAGCCATGATTCCCCATTACTATAGAAACCCAAATGGTCAAAGCAAACTCGAGATAAAAGTTGATTTCCCTAGTATCGGCTATGATTCGAATGGATCTCACTTATTTTGGACCTAGAGAGAAAGGTCAATTTAAACTTACTATAGGACATGATAGCTTAAACCGAGTTAGGGTGGTGGACATATGACAACCTTTAATGCGTAATGCTTATGCATGAAAATCTTTTGCCAAAGTAATGCTCTAGATGGCCTAGTGTCTCGAGTAGAGTCATACATAGTTAGAGTGGATCTATAGTTGTGTGACCACGAGACAATAGGAAGGACACAACACTAGATACTCTAATAGCTAACCTAAGGGTTCCTAATATCTAACCTTGAGCATTATGGAGTGATAGTATTCTTTTAGATATTATATTCATGAGGAAATGCCTTGAATATAATGCTTATTCATGTTACATGAAATGTGAACTCAAGCAATGCCAAGTGGTCTAGGAAAGACTAGAATTTTTTTTCTTATGTTTCGCTAAACTTATGCTATTACCTTTAGAAAATGAGGATGATTGATATTTCCATGTATTAGGTTAGAGAAGCTAAACCCTAGTATTGAATCAAGGAGGATATAGGAAATATATAACTCTTATGCTGCATATGACATTGTATATATATATGTTATGTATATATATATTTATATATGATATGTATATATATATGTGTGTGTGTGTATATATATATATGGACAGCAAGAGGTCAAGAAAACCATAGAACAAGATAGTAAGAGTCTTTATAATACCTTAAGAGATTGTATGATAATGTCAAAAAATGGTTTAATGCATCAAAGATGTTTGGTATTTGAATCTAGAGAGTAAAATGATAAAAATTCATAAACCCTAAAAATTGCAACAATGCAATAAGGGACTTTTAAAAAGGTTAGAAATACCTAAATCCTTACATTACATGTATATCTTGAATTAAGGATTAGTTCTAAGTCAGATTGGCTAGAATGGATTTTTTTTACAGACTAGTTTGTGTCTAGAGTACCAAATAAAGTAAGTCAAACTATATGATGAGCTAGTTTCTAATAGGAGTAAGAGGTGTCTATCTAGATGGCATGACGAATCAGGATGATCATACTTACCTAGAAGGGATCTAGAGTTGTATGGTCGATTGAGTTTTATAGGACACATCAGCAATACTCAGATGGAGAAACTTGATAGTTCCTTATGTCTATACCCTTCATGAAGGGTAGAGCCTCTTCCAGTTAGGAAGTGTGTGGGGGACCGCTTGAGTCTGTGGTTGGAGGAAAATCACTTAGATGATGCTCTCCCTCTATAGTAGAATACTCATTGAGGCTCGTGAAGATAGATATCAACATTCCAGATGTAGTGAACTCCACGTTATGGCTTATGACAGTCAAAATTACAAGGTAAAACTATTCTTTTTCCAATTACATTTTATGTAATATAAATGAAAAGTGTAAGGACTTCTCTTTGATTTCTAGCTGCGATTATATATGATTTTAAGTTTGAAATTATCTAGAAAAGTTGTACTTTATTTCTGGTGCTTATGCAAATGTTATGTAAGAAAAATAAAATTATCTCTCATGTTTTACTAAGTTTAATTACCTTCTAGTAAATTCTTAAGATTACTCGAGTGTTAAGAGGAGGGATGTTACATATGGTATCAAAGCTAACTGGGTTCAACACATGGACCTATGATCTCATTATGAGAAAACTCGTTAAATATTCAACAAATTGGATAAGGTTTGAAATTTGATTAATACATGATGGCATAAAGAAAAACCAAAAATACTATCAAAAAGAATATTTTTTCTAGCACTTACCCAGGTTAATGGCTAAGAGAAAGCCACTTGAGGAGTTAAAACTCCAAGAGAAAAACAATTCTACTAAGGTTGCATAGTGGAAAGATTTTGAGACTTGAATAGAAAGGTAAAACCTTGGTCAGTTACTAATCAAACTAAGAGCTTGGGTAGAACAGTGTATATATGAATTCAAGATCAATCTTATTTCTCAAAGAAATTAACGATGGGAAGATCTAGAAGTAATCAACCAGGTGTAGGGACATCTAAGTGTTGGAAATTCTTGAAACTATATCAATCACACCTAGATAAGATGGATTCTAGTCTAACTTCTAGATGGCTTGGAAGAGCCAAGTGGAATAAATGGACCATTAAAGGATGGGTAGTGTTATACTGGCATAAAATACTTTAAAAAAGTGGTTGAGAACTAAGTACTTACCTTTTGGCAGAGCTAAGTACAACCACATTCGTGAATGCAATTATCACTAAGATATTTAGTCAAATTATTTAAATAAGTTTTAACATGCAACCTATTCAGTGAGGTAGGGAATAGACTTTTGGTTAAGCAAAATGAAGGGAAGAAGTTTATGTTCCAACTATAATATTTGTGTGTTTCTATAGCACAATCTTATAATATCATTTAAGCAATGAATGATAGATACTCCAGGAAATAGGAGTGGATGTGCTTTAAAAATTTTATTTGCAAAAAATTTGAGCATGATGATAGTATTAAGGGACTTATTTGTTTGATGCACTTGTAACATAATCCCTAACCCACTATAAGTTGTAGGAAAATCTGAGTACAGTGCAACAATCTACTCTCTTGTTAGTGACTTAGTCAAGGAATGTAGTGCATAATAAGTGTTTTAGATTTTGACACTTCTTTGGTTTTTTGGTAAAATTCCTTTTAATAATGGCAAGGAATTTCATTGTTTTATTTATTTATTTATTTTGAAATGGTCTAACCACCAAACTTTGAAGATTTTTTATCTTATGGATAGTTGGTAAAAATTTAATTTATTGTTGGAAATGAGCTCATTCTTTTGATTTATTGCTAAAACTAAAACTGTTTATATTTTGATATTGACTTTAGATATTGTGGTGGCTATACAAGAATAATTTGGTTGTTCACTATGTTTGATGTAATGTTCATCTCTATCATGTCTTGGATGGGCCTCTGATGGATTACGTAAGGGAGTAAAATGTAGAAAATGCACCTTTTATGTCCTTTACTTTACAAAAGAAAGAAACCTTGTGTGGATGAAAATTAGTTCCAAACCCTTTTAGGGTTATATAAGTCATATGTAAGCTACCAAATGGAGGTCTTGTGTTGTTATCACCTTTTGAATATTGTGTTATGGATGTGGGTGGAAAGGTAGTCTAGTAAGCTCATGTGAATAGTCTCTCCAAGTCGAGCAGGGTGGTGAACCATTACTACATTCACTAAAAAATGTATGTATATAAAAACTATGTCCATAGTGAGTGTTTTTGCAACTGCATGCACTCGTCAGTTCATTGTACTCCAGACACTTAGCTAACTAGAGTTTTTGTACTTAGTAGGAGGGTATCCTTAGTAGTGCAACAAAGTTGGTTAAGTGGGGTTACACACCAGAGCTTAGATGGAAACTAAGAGGGTTTTCAAACACAACCTTTCATTGAAAGGTAGGGTTGCTTCCTAGTAGGAAATGTGTGGGGGGAAACCGCTTAAGTCTGTGGTTGGAAGGAAAAATAACTAAGTGATGCTTTCCCTCTTATCAGTGGCAAGCCAAGTCTTGGAGGACAATTGAACTAGAAAAGGAATATTGATCCTTTCTCTTGTATTTACTTATCATCTTGTTTCAATGATGCATGAAATAAATGAAATTAGTACTTCATGAATAACTTTTTCAGCTAGAAAAGTGAAGGCTGATGTTACCCTCTATAGCTTACATGATGAATAATGGTACCTTACTCACTTAATGATGTTAACGTATGGTGAAATTCTCTTGGTAAATTTGTGTTAAAGTGGTTGATTACTACATGTAGGAAGAGTAACCATCTTTTATGGTGTTTCTTATAACAATTTCTATAATTTTAATATCAAGATGACTCCATTTAAAACAATGGATAGAAGAAGATGTTGAGCTCATGTAAGCTGGGTAAGCTAGAAGATAGGATTAACACTAGTCCAAAAATGCTATTAGAAATGGATAAACAAATCAAATTGATCATAAAATATTGGTGGAAGCTAGTAATAGATAGAAAAGCTAAGAAATTATAATGGTACACTAGCACAATTCTCAGCTAGAGAAGAAAAGTTTCATAAAATAAGGAATGTATTCCAAATCAACTCCTAGATATAAAGGACTCTTCAAAATTCTTGAAGTTATCAATTTGATTGATTACAAAATCATTCTATTATCAGCTATTACTAGGAGGTATAATGATTTTTATGAATTATATTTAAAAACTATATAATAGATGATAATTATATTCTTAGAATGTTTTACAGGTACAAGACCAAGGAGTGGTCATGATTGAGCTTCTTAAATGCAAGGTCCAATGGGACCAATATCGAGAGGGTAATATGACATGAAAAGTTTACCATGATTTTATATCAAAGATTTTCTAATTTGCTTATGCTTTGCAATATAAACAGTTTTTTATCTTATTAAGGCTTCAGATGCATTGGATCATCGAGGACGATGACTCTTACGGGGGGATATATGTTACACCCTAACTTTAAGTTCTATGTTTTACTTTTTAATTTTGAGGTAATTGGTAACTTATTAAGCATGATTCAATGATTTGATGTTTAGTAAAAATTTCTAGAAAAATATAGTTTTTAATGAGTTATGTTTATTTGACTCAAAATTGGAATTTGTTTAAAAGTTGTCAAGATGTGATAATTTCATAAGGATTATGAAATGATTAATGATCTACATTAATCTTGAGTTGGTGGTTGCAAGTTGCATTCAAGGAACATGTTTTCACCCCTTTGAGAAAGGGAGGGAGAGCATCATTAGAGAGAAGGGTATAGATACAAGGAAAAGAATAGGTTGTCGCCATCTTAGGTCTAGTGCTGGTGCAAAATGGTGAACCTATTTGAGTCAGGTAAGTGATACTCGACCCTTTTGGTCTAAGTTTATTTCTTGACTCAATTTTTTTTTGATGTCATTTAAATTCTATTTCATGTTGTTTAACGTCAACCTAGTCATTTGGAGGAAAGTGACACCATTAACATTGAACATTAGTTGTTGTATGATTGAGACATCTCTTTGTCAAAAATGTTGCTTCTTATGTTGTGACTTTGATTATGTAATTGGTATTAATACATATGTTTTTAGATTATTATCATGTAAATATCCTTGAGCCAAGAGAAGTTTTATCCTTATGGAGTGGCCTTTAATGCCCAGTAACTCCATTTATGCATGCAAGCTATCGAGTAAGAGGTTTTATAAGCTTGATAATGGAGGTTAAGGTGGGAATGTTTGTGAATTTAACCCTTGGGTCTACATGAAATTTTATGTTAAGATAGTTAAAGGAGTGGCCCATTTAGTTTGGGTATATGTAGTGTAGTGGAGAAGTGATCTTTAAAGACTCATCACTCCACTTCTAGTGCATGTGAATGAAGCTAGAGTTTAGGAAAAGTTTTTGCCTATGATACCCCAACTTATTAGTGAGTCTTTTAACAACCTTGGGTTCAGTTACCATAGTTGAGTTGGTAGTTGTTTAAAAAATCTTAAAAGGAATCATATTGGACTTTAAGGAAAACCATTAGGGGAGGAACAATTTTGGTTATCAAGGGTAGATTTTATAGCAATCTCTGAAGATAGAACTTAGTTAGTAGGGGGAGAGGAAGATAAATCTTTTTGAGGTGTTGAATGAGTCATCTTATTTTTTTTCTTGTGAGCCAATAGGGAAAGAGATAAGTGCATCTCTGCACTATGGAAGAAGATGTTGAGCGAAAGAAGTCCTTCAGGAACTATCGACATTGAAAAACTCCTTTCAGGTAGAAAGACAACCCTTGATAGAATATTGTTCTTGCTTTCATTTGATAAGATAGCTACCTCTATGTCGAATCTTATGTTTAAATTGCAGTGGCTCTAGACTACTTTGTTCAAGCCTATATATGATTTAAGTATATTCTTAAGGAATGGTTTAAGGCCAAATGGCCTGACCATTTTTACTTTGTTGTATTCTCTAAGAAAGAGCTTGTGGTCAAATGAGCGAGCTGGGATTATCATTGAAGTTATCTGTATGTGATGGCTCAGGGTAAAATAACCCAACTTATATAATCTTGTAAAAAAAATACACTTAAAAAAAGGCTCTAGGCTGCATAGGTTGAGTTGAGAACCTCTTTAATCTTTCATATTTAGATGGATCAAGGCTGTATAGCCCAAGATGAGATTATTTATACGATTCTTGTGAATATGATTCAAGGCCACAATGGATGAGTTGTAAAACATGATTTTGTAATGACTATTGCTCAAGGTCATGGTGGTCAAGCCCACAAAAATGTAGTATTTTCTATATTTAAGGCTTGAGTCCATTATGGAGGAGCACCTATCCTTTAATGTAATGCTACCACCTAAGTATATGGCTTAATAATTGAAAGTGTCCTAGAATTGTAAAAGTGACAAGTTGTATGTTCTCATGGCACAAACATGTAGAATAATACATTCTATAACTACTCATTCTAGGATGACATGTATATAACCATTGTAGTCACCTTGAAAGGTGGTAGAGGTAATTATGATCCTAGTTGATGAACTTTTCAATGTATTCTCTTCATGAAATTGATGATAGTAGTATGGTTAATGATATAACTGAGCCCATGTTTAATCAACCCTCAAGATATGAGGTAGTGCATAAGGTCAAGAACATAGTTTATTATTACAAGTATGGATTAATATGTATCTTTCTTATGAATGAAAATTCTAAGATAGTGCTTAACACTAAAAGCTCACATAGGTAAATATGAGCTTTCATCCATCATAAAAATAATCGTTCAATCTAAGGCAATGTATGCCTAGAAATTCAAGATTATGAATCTTACTTTCAAGGTTGATAAAATCAAACTTGTGAAATATAAATGACCTAGGGTGGTAATTATGGCCGCTTAAATGTAATAAGTTAAAAAGTGGGATAAGGTGATGAGGAGTCATGATTCCCAATTTCTATAGTAACCCAAATGGTCAAAACAAACCCAATATGGGAGTTTTTTACCCTAGTATGGGCTATGATTTGAATGGATCTTACTTATTTTGGACCTAGAGTGAAAGGTCAATTTAAACTTACTGTAGGACATGACAACTTAAATCAAGTTAGGGTGTTGGACATATGACAATGTTTAATGCATAATGCTTATGCATAAAAATATTTGGCCAAATTAATGCATCCATCCCTACATTTATTGTCAGTCCACAATGCTCTATATGGCCTAGTGTCTACAGTAGAGTCATACATAGTTAGAGTGGATCTATAGTTGTGTGACCATGAGAAAATTGGAAGGACACAACACCAGATACTCTGATGGCTAACCTAAGGGTTCCTAAAATCTAACCTTGAGCATTATGGAATGATAGTATTATTTTAGATATTATATTGTTGATGAAATGCTTTGAATACTATGCTTATTCATGCTATGTCAAATGTGAACTCAAGAAATGCCATGTGGTCTAGGAAATAATAGAAGTATTTGTTCTTATGTTTTGCCACACTTATGCTATTACCTTTGGAAAAAGAGGATGTTTGATATTTCCATGTATTGTGTTAGAGAAGCTAAACCCTACTATTGGATCAAGGATGATATAGGAAATCTTTAAGTGAAAGGTCGAGAAAACCATAGAACAAGATAGGAATATTTTTTATAATACCTTAAGATATTTTATGATAATGTCGAGACTCAGTTTAATGCATCAAAGATGTTTAGTATTTGAATCTAGAGAGTAAAATGACAAAAATAAATAAACCCTAGAAATTACAAGAATATAATAAGGGACTTTTGAAAAGGTTAGAAATACCTAAATCCTTATATTACATGTATATCTAGGATTAAGGATTAGTTCTAAGTAAAATTGGATAGAATGGATTTTTTTGTACAAACTAGTTTGTGTTTAGAGTACCAAATAAATTAAGTTAAACTATAGGATGAGATGGTTTCTAAGATGAGTCAAAGGTGTGTTTCTAGATGGAATGACCAATTAGAATGATCATACTTAGCTAGAAGGGATCTAGAGTTGTATGGTCGATTGAGTTTTGCAAGAGACATCACCAAGACTAAAATGAAGAAACTTGATAGTTCCTTATATCTATACCCTTCGTGAAGGGAAGGTCCACTTCTAGTTAGGAAGAGTGCGAGGGATCACTTGAGTCTATGGTTGGAGGAAAATCACTCAAATGATGCTCTCCCTCTATAGTAGAAGACTCACTAAGGCCTGTGAAGATATATATCAACATTCTAGATGCAATGAACTCCATGTTATGACTTATGACATTCAAACTTATGAGGTAAAACTATTATTTTTTCAATTTCATTTTATGTGATATAAATGAAAAGTGTAAGCACTTCTCATCAATTTCTAGCTGCGATTATATATGATTTCAAGTTTGAAATTATCCAGAAAAGTTGTACTTTATTTCTAGTGCTTATGCAAATGTTATTTTTAAAAAAAATCTCTCATGTTTAAAAGCTTAATTACCTTCTAGTAAATTCTTTAGACTACTCGATTGTTAAGAGGAGGGATGTTACAATTACTAAGGAAAAAAAAACTAACATACTTATCTTTAAAAGTAATTATCTAAAATATGTTAGAGATGTCCTTTCTTATGTAATTTTTAAATTTATATATGAAAATTTGAAATAAAAATAGGTGCCTCAAGAAGGATATCTCTTAGTATATTGTAGATATATTTTTCTAAGGATATAAATTCTAATATCATTTGTAGTTTGAACATGTAAACAATATTATTTTAATGATTGATACATTTTTTATTGAATAAAATGTATTACCTTTAGAGAATACATCATTCAAAGTAAAAAAATTAATAATCCTAAAAATGTGAAATATAATAAAGAGAATTTGAGAAATGGTGTAAGAAGAACATCACATCATTTCTCCTCTAATAATATATCTATGTTATTCAGAGTTTTTGTTGTGAAGTTGCTTTCCCTTTTTCATATTCGTCATATATAAATGGTTGCATCATCCTTAAACCTTCTATTGAGTGTACATGAGATATAACCACAATTGAAATATTTCTTTTTCATTTTTTCATATCTATATAGTGGATTTTGAGAGAGTTAAAACCTTATTATTTATGTATTTTTAATACGTAATCCAATTCTAAAGGTATTTCAATTATGTGGTCTATTTATATTGGGGAAATTAAAATAATATATGGATTTTGATCTTCAAATGGTATGTTTGAACTTAACTATCAAATTCAACCATAACATATTGTATGCATTAAATTGTAATAATCAAAATAAGAACATGTAAAAATTAGAAATAAATCAAAACAAAAAAATCAAATTCCTATTTACCAATTGTACTATCATAAATTGTCACCCATGGTCATTTCACCTTATGTTTTTCTCCCCCTTAAATTATTGGACCTAATTGAGCATTTAATTTCCTAAATTGTGCATTGTGTGGCCCATTTTTAACAATTTGCAAGGAATTGCAAGTAGGAAACAATTTCATTTATCTAAGACCTTACCCTTGACACTAAAAATCCTAAAAAATAGGGCAAGGACACTCACACCTTGGGCATGAGTGTTTCCCTATTTTGGCTCCAAAAATTTAATGTCAGTTGTGACAATTTAATATTTGCAATTCAAGTTTCTAAAGTTGGCCATCACAATTTAATTTTTAGGAAATTGAATAAATGTCTATAAATACCTAGTTATTGCATCAGTTAAATATCAACTAGCAAGAGGTGAAAATTAAGAGAAATTACTATCATCAAGAGAATTCAAGAGCAAGGAAAGAGCATGATTTCAAAGCTTTATTGCAGCAATTCAAGATCCTAACATCATGTCAAAATTTATGTGATTTTATGTGTGTTCATGTTAACATTATTTTATGATGGTTAACACATTTGTAGGTCTCCAAAAAATTCAAACATTCGAGCAAATCAAGCAAGCAAGATCTAAGACCTTGAGGTGATGTGCATGACTTCAATCCTTCAAGAAAGCCATTGAAGAGTGGTGACTTGTAGTACTTTGTGATTTCATCATTCCTTTCTATCCATTATCATTTTGTTATTGAAATTTCCATTGTGGAAGTGAAAACACTAACATGAGGTTTGACCAAGGTAAGGCCCTAAAATGGCATAATATTTCCTCTCTTTGTGAATGTATAAATATCATGTTCAAAGCAGATTGAAAGGATCTTAAAGACAATTTATTCATTGTTGCATTCAAAACCCTACATCTTTCCAACCCATGGATACTCATTTATAAAAATATCCAATAGTGTTCCAATAGATTTGCAGGAAGGACTCTGAAGCTTAGATATGATACCAAAGGACTATGAAAAGATATCTAAAAATTCCTACTAGGAAACTCATATCCTGGGTGAGAGTGTCATCTATTTTTAGCCCCAAATTTTAACCACAGGTGCACACTGTCATGCTATGCTCATTTTTGTTGTATGAATTTTCTTGACTTTTGTGTTTTTTATATTTGCATAAGAATAGAAAATTGCAGTATTAGCCTAGTTAGAAATTGCATTTCATTTCTAAATCAATCGTAGACTTGGTCAGGGGTTGGTTGACTCACCTTTAGACTATAAGTCAAATCTATCAAACCCCCACTAACAATCAAATCGCTAATGAATGAATGCAACACATTTTGAAAAAGTGCATAAAACCTAAGGTCAAATATTAGGGTTTTACCTTTTTCTATATTTCCTTTTGGTGAAGCTGACCTATTAACATTATATACGTTCTAAAATTTTCAATAATTCACCTTAGAAATATGTTTTTCATATCTTTATTTTATGTTTTTCATTTAGGGTTTCATTTTTCCATCATAAAAGGTCACAAAAATACAAAAATATTACATTCATATTGCATTAAACATTAACATAGGGATATTTTTAGTCATATCAAATCATATCTACATTCAAATTGCATTCATTAGGTCATTAGATTTTGAAATTATGTATTGCATTTAATCAAGCATCTTACATTTAGGTCAAAAAAGTGAAAAATTGTGTAGTTTTGTTTTAAAATTGCATCAAATCATCATTTTTTAGAACTTTACATCTTGGAATTATTTAATAATTGCATCTTACATCTTAGAATTGTATTCAAAAAATTTCATTCATTGTTCACACATTTTCTCACTTGCGTTCTTAAATTTCATAATCATAAAATCAACAAAATCTAGAAAAATATACACTATCAAACTAATCTGAATATAGAATTGGGAAACTTAAATAGTAACAAACATAATAAAACATTGAATTTCCAAATACCCTATCTAGGAAATAGATGCCTTGAGCACCTCTGTCCTACATTTTGTGGCTGAAATTTGGCTCAGATATCTATTTATGTGTTTTATATATGCTTCTACTATCTAAATTTTGTTTCTAAACTTTGATTATTCGGTAACTATTCATTTTCTTAAAAACATTACTAGCTTGATCTATAGAGCATAACATCATGTTCTCATTGAAAAAATATTTTGTTGTCATAATTCATGTTTTATTATTAGATCTTGTTAAGCACTTCAAGATTTTTTTCTTACACCAAGGTCATGATGGGCCAAAAAGTGGCGATATGATGGGTATGTGTAGGGTATGTGGCTTATAACTTTTTTTTACCCAAAATTGATGAAATGAAAAGGGTTTTTAAAGGATATTCTCAACTTTCCATGAATGTAAATTATGCTTTACTTTGAATTTAAGAAATAATTATTATTCATTTTCTATTTGAATTACAACTAAAGTCCTATTTGATAGGCTAATTGAAAAACATCTATATCTTTCCAATGGTATCACATTTTTTAAATTTGAAACATGTGTCACATTCTATGCTTCGCATACTATTGGATTAAAAAAAATGAATTTCATGAAGTTTTGACCAAGTTAAGGTGGTCAAACATACGAGTTTTTATATTTTTAAAAGTTGCAATAAAAAAATCATAATTAATTATTTACTTGGAAAAAAATTACAAAAGAAAATGCATCACATCTGAACATGAGTTTTCTACTTATATCTAAAATATTATAAGAAAATATTATCATTAAATTATTATGGCTACACCTACTTCTTATTTTTTCCCTGAAATTTAAGTACTATTGCATTGAAATTTCAAATTTTCACCAAATAGTTTTTTTTTTTAAATAAACCTAGTAGTTTAAAAACTACATTCAATTTGCCACAGATTCCATTCTTACATTTTTTGAAATAATATAGATAACTTATTTAAATTTTTACGTCAAGTTGCCTAACTTTGATTTTTTTGATTTTTTTGCCACTTAAGGGCCTGCTTTTTCCATGATGATCCTACACATACCCTACAACCATGCCACCATGACTTAATTTCTTATCATTTTTATTTTTAATTGATCCCTATTCCACTATCCCTCTTATGTGTGAGGTTATCTTGGCAAAAGAGAATACAATATTAGACAATCATGAAAATCATATTTATTCTTTTCTTGATATCTCTTATATTTGTGAAGATGGTATCTTGGTGTTAAAAGATCCCATCATTGAGTGTCATGCGAAAATTATTTTTTTTCTCTGTTACCTCTCCTAGTTGGGTATATATTTTTGGAGAATAGGATGAAATCATTAATACATTTATGGATTGCATAGATGAAAATGCTAATGTGACATTAGACCCCCCTCGATAGAAGACCATCAATAAGAAGCCAAATCTATTGAGGTTATGAATGCACAATTGGCCATTAGATCTCCCTTGATTATTGGATCTCCTAAGATTCCTCTAATTATTGGACCTCCCAACACTCCTTTTGGACCTCCTAAGAGTCCTCTAATTATTAGACCTCCTAAAAATTCTTTGGACCTCCTAAAATTCCTCCAATTATTTGATCTCCTAATTCACCTCTCATTATAGTACCTCCTAAACCCCATGGCCATATGAACCAAGCTTTGAAAAATAACTTACTAGTAATCATGTGTCACAACAATGAAGTTATCATATTGTAGCTCACACATATAACACTAGACATAATAAGCAACCAAAAAAAAATCCAACATCCATTCCATTATGTCAACTATACCTCCCACCTACACCTAATATCCAAAATTTTAGTGGTAAATAATATGATCTTTTTGAGAAACTTTCTAATGCTCTTGCTAAGATCTCCTTGTGGGATTGGATTCAAACATCACCTATTTACGATGTAATGATTCAAAATGATTCAAAAAAATCTGTTGTCCCTCCTAGTATGCAATAAAATGATGTGGCATCTTTGATCAAGAACATAGACTCACCTAATTTGAACCTTTCATTTCATCAAAATGAATTACCTCCATTGAAAATGTAAAAAAAATGATACTTTGATGATATTGGTTGTAATTAACAATGTTGGAAATAGGTGTACCCTTGTTGATAATGGTCTAGGGCTTAATGTTTGTAGTGTGAATATCTTGGATATAATTGTGGAAAATAAGACTAAAATTCAACATGTTGATCTGTCTATTTGTGGTTTTGATAATCTTGGTAAAAACCACTTGGTGTGATGACAATACTTGTCAATGTTGGTAAGGTTAGGTTACAAAATCCTATCCATGTCATGCTATATCACTTTTCATACAACCTTCTCTTGGATAGACCATGTATTCATGAAATGAATGGAGTAACTTCAAGGCTTCATCTTTCAATGAAATATATATACAATAATAAAGTTTACATGATAAAAGTTGATCCTAAATCTAAACATTGTTTACAAACTAAAACATGAATAAAGAATCCTCTTAGCACATTGACACCAAATAAAAAAGTAAAAAAAAAATATGTTGAGGACAAAGATAAGTGGATTTCATCCATGACAAAGTTTTTAGACGATGATTGGGGTTCATTAGATTTCAAACCTACATTCATGGGGGAGTAAAAGATTATACAATCAAAATAAAGGAAATAGAAAGAAACTATAATTGAATCCTTTTATGGAAGAGGTTATGAAATTTTAAAATAACTTGGATATAATGGAAAAGGATGTGGTGCAAAGGAGAAAGGCATTTGTGCTCTTATAGATCCTAACATGTAAGAAACAACAATTTAGGTATTGGCTATTGTCCTTCAAAAATTAAAAAAATGTCAAAAGGTCTTGGTTATTGTCCTCTAAGAGTGTGACCTTTCTTGGCATATAACATTCCCCTTGGTGGTAATTCTATGGTTAGTATGCCCTAAGGTGTGAAGTCTTCTATTAGACGATTTTTAGTCTATTGGTGGTGATGTCATGTGTGATATTCCCTAAGGTGTGGCCTTTCATGTATTAAGTAAAGCCCCTTGGTTACCTTTATAAATTATATCTTATGGTCGTGTATTTACAAAATCCCTTGAGTTTTTAGCCTTATCCTATTATCATTTATGCACCCCTAGAGGTGAGTTTCATGCACCCCTAAGGTGAGTTTTATGCACCCCTTAAGGTGAGTTTAGAATTTTTTCTTCACTTTGTTCATGGGAGTTGAACTTAGTGTTGCATTGGCATAGCATCTTGATTATTTTGTGGCACCTTATCAAAATTACCAGGGAGTATAACTCTTGGTATGGTTATAGGTACACACCTAGTGAAAAGTGATCCTCACTAGACTCAATATTTTTCTCATTAAATTCTACCTTGTATTGGGTGCTCACCTAGTGAAAAATGGTCCTCACTAGCCCGTGTACCTTCTAGTTTGTTATTTGGGACAACTTAAGACTAAGGTGTCTTTAACTTACCGACTCAAATCCTTTAGTACTAACCTTGTATTTTTTTTGTTTTATTTTGTGTGTTTTGTTCGTGTTTGTGTTGTGTTTACATCATGTTTGTGTTAATTTTGTTATCATCTATTGTTATGTTATGCCATGTTTTTTCATCGTGTATGCTTTATGTTTTTTGACATGCATGCTATTGTATGTTGTCTTGTTGCATATCATACATATGTGTGTTCCTTTGTGTGTATGTTGGTTTTCCATGAGATCTTGAATTACAGGGGCTTGTGCACCCCCCGTAGATCCTTAACCATCCTATCTCTTCAAAATTTAGATAATTGGACCCCTCTTCACATATTTTTCTACTTTTGTGTGAGTCTAAGAATAAGTTCATATTCTCATTAAAGTGGGGGCTAAATGTACCATCGTAAATTGTCACCCATAAAAATTTCACCTTATTTTTTCCCCCCTTTAATTATTGGACCTAATTGAGTATTTAATTTCCTAAATTTTGTATTCTATAACCAATTTTTTATAATTTCAAAGGAATTGTAAGCGATAAACAATTACATTTATCTAAGACCTCACCCCGACACTTAAATTTATGGAAAATAGGGCAAGGAAACTCACACCCTATACATGAGTGTCCCCCTAATTTTGATCCAAATTCAAATATATTGGTTGTGGAAATTTTTAATATTTGCAATTTAAGTGTCTAAAGTCGGCCATCAAGATTTAATTTTTGGGAAATTGAATAAATTCCTATAAAAACCTAGTTATTGCATCATTTTAATATTAACTAACAAGAGGTGAACATCATAATAAATTACTATTAAATTAAGAGAATTCAAGAGCAAGTCAAGAGAAGCATTTCAAAGCTTTATTGTAGTAATTCAAGATCCTAAAATCATGTCAAATCTTATGTGAGTTTATGTGTGTTCATGTTATTATTGTTTTGTGAACACTAATACTTTTGCAGGTCTCCAAGCAATTCAATTATTCAATCAAATCAAGCAAGCAAGACCTAAGACCTTGAAGTGATGTGTATGAATTTATTCCTTGAAGGAAGCCACTGAAGGGTGGTGATTTGTAAAACTTTATTATTTCATCATTCCTTCCTATCCATTATCATTTTGTCATTGGCATTACCATTGTGGAAGCTAAAACACTAAAATGAGGTTTGAAAAAGGGAAGCTCCTAAAATGGCACAACATTTCATCTCTTTTTGATTGTGCAGATTTTAGGTTTAAAGAGGATTAAAAAGATCTTGAACATTATTTATTTATTGTTGCATTCAAAACCATACATCTTTTCAGCCCCCAAAAACTTAGTTACAAAAATATTTGACATTGTTTTGATAGATTTGTAGGTAGGAATCTGAAGCTTGAATATGACATCAGAGGACTGAAAAATAGATTTAGAAAAGACCTAAAAGGAAACTCATACCTTAGGCATGGGTGTCCTCCATTTTTAGCCCCAAATTTAAACCACAGTTGCATAGTATCCTACTCTACTCTTTTCTATTGTACAAAATTTCTTATGACTTTCTATATTTTCTTATATTTCCATTAGAACAATAAATTGAACTATTAGCCTAGTTACAATATTGCATTTCATTTCTAAACCCATTGTAAATTTGGCCAAGGCTTTGTTGACTCACCTTTCAAGTTGTAAGTCAATAAAATACCTTGTTTAAATCCATCAAATCCCCACTAACCATAAAATCTCTAATATAAATGAATGAAACACATTTTTAATAAGTGCATAAACCCTAGATTCAAATCTTAGGGTTTTACCTTTTTCTATTTTTCACCAATTTAAATGCAAACCTCAAATAATTTTTTTTGTAGTGACTTACTATTTAATGGATGTGGAAGCAACTCAACATCATAAAATTCTATATTTTTATAGTGAATTTTAATAGAATAAAATAGTGTAAGGATTTGATATATATATAAAAATAGAGGATGAGGGTATTTATAGGTAATTTGTAAAAAAAAACTATTTATAGGTAATTTGTAAAAAAAAACTAAGGGATTCTTTGGATAATGTGCTAGATTGCATGGGTTAGGACTATTATATTTGGATGAACTAGTTTTGGGATTGGATAGATTGTAGATGGATCTCTAAATAGGTGAATTGGGAGCTTAAAATTGATGACAAGGGAGAACTAAATATCGCAATAAGGATGAAAGGATAATGAATTTATTAGGTAGAGTGTTTGAGAATGATTAGATGGGGGATAAGAGACATGAGGATTATTATATGTAGGATTTAGGATGTGATATCCAAGGACTATATCACAAAATAATATTTTTTCTCTCTAAGATATGGATTGGATAGTGTTATTTAAGAAATGGCATGGCATTAGATGGTGTATGATAAAAGTATAGACATGTCAAGAGTTTTTCAAAGCATATTTTAATTTTGTGTCCTAATCCTTATGAAGATCAAGGTTGGTAGGGAAGATAGATGGAAATGGTAAGGGATGAATGGATTTGAATATTATGAACAAAGATATGATTTACAAGATAACTTTCATTAAAGAAAAATAGTACATATACATAATTAATTTTAAACATGATGCATGTTTGTCAAATTTTCATCATGGTACTTGTCAAATTTACCATAAGAATTGCTTTCACTATTGTATGAATTATTTCTTTACTTTTTTCTTATTTTTACTATAAAAAATGATGTGTATTTGTCATATTTTGATCATGGTGGTTGCCTCAACACACCATAAAAATTGTTTCATTATACCAAAAATTTTCTCCCTGATATTTCATTTTATAATTGAATTTTTTGATTCTTTTAGTTTGTTGAATGAAATTAATCATTTGATGATAATTAACTATTCTTTCCCATTTAATGGTGGGTATGTGCATGATCATCATAGAAAGATCAGGCCCTTAAGTGGCAAAAAAATTAGAAAACTCAGAGTTAGGCAACTTGACATAAAAATTTGAATAAGATCTATATTATTGCAAGAATATGTAAGAATAGAATTTGTAACAAATTGAATGTAGTTTCTAAACTACTAGGTTTGTTTAAAAAAATAAAATCTATTTGGTGAAAATTTGAAATTTCAATGCAGTAGTACTTAAATTTCAGGGAAAAAATAAGTAGGTGTCTGCCTGACCACCCTAACAACAATAAAATGATAATAATTTTTAATAAGATTTTAGATATATAAGCAAAGAACTCATGCCCCGATGTGATGCATTTTTTTTGTAATTTTTTCCAAGTAAATAATTAATTATGAAATTTTTATTACAACTTTTAAAAAATATAAAAACTCATATGTCTAACCACCTTAACTTGGTCAAAACTTCATGAAATTAAATTTTTCTTTTTTTAATCCTATAGAATGCAAAGCATAGAATGTGACGTGTGTTTTGGATTCAAAAAATGTGATACCGTTTGAAAGCTATAGATGTTTTTCAATCGGCCTATCAATTAGGACTTTAGTTGTAATTCAAATCGAAAATGAATAATAATTACTTATTAAATTCAAAGTAAAACATAATTTATATTGGTAGAAAGCTGGGAATCTCCTTTAAAAACTCTTTTCATTCCATCAATTTTGGGTATAAAAAAATTCATTAGTCACATACCCATCATATTGCCAGTTTTTGGCCCATCATGATCTTGCACATACCCTGGTATTGATGTAAATTCTACTCTCATGATACACCAATAGTAAATAATAAATATTATCCATAGTGATATAATTGACTATAAAACTCCAAATTCTCACTCTCTCAAATGAGAGAGAAAGTCTTCAAATATAATAGAAAGGGTGAAAAAATACCTTAAGGGGTATTAGTCACACCTATTCAATAAATCATTCATAAATAATTAATAATATTATAGCTATTAGATTATTAATTATTAATGGTAAATTCTTTATAAATTAATGTTTTATAAACTTTGATTAGAATAATGTATAAATTTTATAAGGGTATTACCCCTAATATCATTATGTTCCAATGTTAACATGGGATATCTTATGTCAATTTTTGTAAAATAAAAAATGAAGTACCACAATAACATGTCTTTCTTAACAATGATAAATAGGGACAAAAATATATTGCCAAAACGAAACTATATATTTTAGACTACGTGAAAGTAATCTTGTCATCATTTATAATCTCATTGTTTTAAAAAATAATGCTATATATATGAGGTCTTGTAAAGAATTTTATTGGATTCTAGGTATCCTCAAATCAACCTCACACCATCTTTATTACATAGTTCTTATAGAACTCAATACATTGTGCTTGTAGGAATTAATAGAGTGTGCTCATATGAATTAATATAGTGTTCTTGTAGGACTTAACACAATGTTCCCATATGATTTAATAGAGTGTTCTCATATAGGATTCATATAATTTACTCATATGAGTTGTATTAATGGAAAAAGTATCCATTTTTCCTATATTTGGGAATAATTAATAATTAATTAACCTACTAATGCCTTGATTTAGTGTTGTAATGTGCTGTACACATTCACATTGAATCTAGGGACCTTTTAAATTAAATGTACTTAAATTGTACCTTATTTAAGGTGTTATAAAGCATTGCATTACACTTTCACACTTATCTAGGGTTTCATTAATTAATTGTTGTTAATTACAGCTTAATTGTCCCTTTAATTCAAATTCAAGTCCTCTTAATTGCATTTTTTAAGGATCTATCATGACACCCATTAATGGTATTGTATAACATTTAATTTTGAAAAATTAGTGTCCTAGAAATTTGTGGTAGGACCCATTCACCTTTAGTGGCGAAAGAGTTCTCATAACATAGGACACCCCATTCCTAGCATTTTTGAAATGGGTATTTGATGCTATTTAATCCCATTCACCAGTAAAGGTGAATGAGTCCTCAATGAGGCTTGAAGTAGTGAACATCTAGAATTTGCAATTATAGTTTGAGAGAAATAAAATTGAGAGGACATTTTCTGAAAACCCTAATAGGGACCCATTCACCACTAAAGGTGAATGAGTCCTTAGAGGACCCTGAAATATTACCTTTTTAACAAGGTACACATAATTTGACCATCTTAGAACCTCCCATTTTGTTACTATAAAAGTTAGGTTTAAGTTTTTCACCTGAGTTACATCATATTGCACACATAATTGAATGAAACAAACACCTAGTGAAATTTAGGTTCATCATTGATACCCTATTGATGAAGAACCTCTTTTTCTATTTCTCATTTTGGTGAACCCAACTTTTGAACATTCTATTTTCTGATTTGGATTGTATTTAAACCCTAGATCTTAGTTTTGCAATAATTTGCATTAGTTTGCAATAATTGCATTACACTAGGGTTATTTAAAATTGCATTATTTTGCATTGCATATAGGGATTTAAATTTGCATTCTTACATCATTTAAATTTTAAAAATTCAAAAATTTACATGCATATTACATTTATTTTGTATAGTGTTTGCATATTAGTGTACTTTTCATCATTCATATTCAAAAAATTCAGTTGAAATTGCATTTCAAAAAGTATCGTATAGGTCATCATTTACCCTTCATTTCACTTGCATTAGGTCATCAAATTCTAGAAATTTCTATTGAACAAGAGTTACAGTTTGAAACTAGGCACAAAAAAACACATAAAATAACTTAAAAATTATAGTTTTCACCTTTTAAAACCTTGATCTGGGATCCATTCAACCCTATTGCAAAATGATTCCATAATCATATATGAACTACATTTTTTGGCATCTAAAACTCATTGAAAAACACTTAAAAATCAGTAAAAACTTTTCGACAATCCTCATCCAGGACACATTTGCCACTAAAGGAAAATGAGTCCCTCAACAAGACATGGTCTGCATTTTATGGAATTTTAAATCCCTATTTTATCCTTTTGTTTGTTGGCATTACATTTTTGTTTCACTCTTCTCATATTTGTTTCATTAAATTCATTAAATCTAGCTTAATTCGCTTCATTTAGTGCATTGTAAAAATTCAAAATTGCATTTACAACACTCCATTTTTAGTTTATTGTATCGAGTAATCAATACATTGCATTGTTTAGAATATGAAAATTGTATTTCATTCTAGGTCATTGCATTTCATTTTATGTCTCTTTCCATTTTGAGTTCATATAGATTACTTTTCACAAATGCTAGTATCTTTCTTTTTCAAGTTTGCAAAGAAAAAATGCATTAGCAAGCATGTTAGTCATGAGAATATCTTAGTGAAAGAGATTGAGATTACTAAAATATTCCACACTACCACATTTCTCAACATCCCCTCATCCCCTAATATCTCTCCTATAGGTAAGAAGGTTTTAGTGAAAAAGGATGTACACATAGACAATCATGATAATCATAGTTGTTTGGTGGAGTCAAGGATGGAGGGTCCAAGAATAGGATTTTCCAACCTTGCAGCAAGATTAAGCATAATGGAAACTCAATGAACAAGGGCACAATCACATATGGAAATATAGATGATGATCAATTATTCACTGGAAACATGTCTTGCCTTCCGACTTACAAAATTATAGAAAGATATGGTGTTAAAGCCCATAAATACAATGCGGTTTGAGGCCCTTAAAACCCTAGATATTTATTCCTACTTCACCAATTGAGTGATTCCTAATGCAACTACATGATACCTATATATATATCAATTCCTAGCTTTAGAAAAGGTCTGCATTGGCATCAAGAGGTCTCAAACCCCAAAGTTGATGACATGTGTGAATGGTTAGCCAAACCTATTATTCTCTTTTGATTCTTAGAAAGAAATGATATAGATTAGAATGAAGGTTCCTCAATGAATGTGCATCCTGATGGAAAGGTCTAATGAGCTTTGTAAGTCATGAAATAGGTTTTTACACTTGAAAATCAAAGACTGGTCGGTGAATGCTCTTTGTCCAAATGCAGTTGATATTTTGTTAGTGATAACTTCATATTGGAATCTCCAAAACACTTGAATTATGGATATGATGTAGATGTTGCAATGAAGATCATATATCCTACTTTGTGAGCTCTGATGTTACAATGCAATATTAAATACTGAGACTAGGTCCTGACAGATAACTACTAAAATGCAAGAAAACATGAATGCATATATTTTTGGTTGATGCAAGATTGCTTGAAACCTAGGATGCTCTTGCATTCGACACCTGAGGTTGAATAAAAGTGAGCCTCTCACTTTCTTGGGACTAGAGGAAAACCAATGCGGTCCACCTCAACTTGAGAAATCCATGACGAGTCTTCCTCTTGTCTTCCTTTCCATCTGACTAGTTATTCCTTATATTGCTTTCCTCTGGTACTATAGCCAACTCTGCTATCTAGATTTTCCTTCATTTCCTATGAATGATGTGTTATTTGGTCTAGCAAACCAACTTCTATGTCCTCTAGTGACTCTCCTTCATGATACTGGCATAGGGGTATGTGCAGGATCATGATGGGCCAAAACGTGGCAATATGATGGGTATGTGTAGGGTATGTGGCTTACGACTTTTTTTTACCCAAAATTGATGAAAAAAGGGTTTTTAAAGGATTTTCTTAGATTTCCACCAATATAAATTATTCTTTACTTTGAATTTAATAAATAATTATTATTCATTTTTCTATTTGAATTATGACTAAAGTCATGTTTGATAGGCTGATTGAAAAATATCTATAGCTTTCAAACCGTACCACATTTTTTGAATCCAAAACATGTGTCACATTCTATGCTTTACATACTATAGGATGAAAAGAAAAAAAAATGAATTTCATGAAGTTTTGACCAAGATAAGGTGGTCAATCATAAGATTTTTTATAATTTTTAAAAGTTGTAATAAAAAAAATCATAATTAATTATTTGCTTGGAAAAACATTACAAAAAAATATGCATCACATCGGGACATGAGTCCTCTACTTATATCTAAAATATTATAAAAAATATTATCATTTATTTGTGGTTAGGATGGTCAAATAGACACTTCTTATTTTTTCCCTGAAATTTAAGTAATACTACATTGAAATTTCAAATTTTCAGCAAATAATTTTTTTTAAAATAAACCTAGTAGTTTAGAACCTACATTCAATTTGCTACATATTCTATTCTTGTTTATTTTTGAAATAATATAGATAACTTATTCAAATTTTTACATCAAGTTGCCTAACTCTAATTTTTCTGAATTTTTTGCCATTTAAGGGCTTGTTTTTTCCATGATGATCCTGCACATACCCATAGGTCTGCAATGTTGAATATAGGTGACATGCCAAATTCCTCTGGTAGTTCTACTTCGTATGCATTTCTAGAATCAAACTTCTTGATGGTCTTACGAGGTACAAACTTCTTCATCTTCAACTTATTATACATCCCAACTGAAAATATCTCTTTTCACAGATATACCATTACTTCCTCTTCTATTGTAAAGTCCTTATGTCTTCTATTCTTGTATGTTGTCTCCTTGTAGGTATTTTTCATCTTCTCTAGATGCTCCTTGACTTGAGTGTGCATAGTTTCCATGAATCCTATGAATTCTTTTGCCTCTGCACTCTTTTTATTCTCGATACTGATATCCCTTAATTCTATTACTCCTTTGGGTTGTTGTCCTGTCACATTCTCAAATGGTGTCTTCCCTATGATCTAGTTTACTAAATTGTTGTATGCAAATTCTGATTGTGGTAGTATTAAATCCCAATTTCTTGCTTCACCTTCAGTCAAACACCTCAACAAGATCCCCAAACTCCTATTTACCACTTCTATCTATCCATCTGTTTATGGCTGAAATGTTGAACTATACTCCATATATGTCTTCATCTTCTTCCACAATTTTTTCCAGAAATATCCAAAAAATCTATTGTCTCTATATGATACTATACTCTTTGGTAGTCCATGTAATCTCACAATCTCCTTGAAAAATAGGTCTACAACATGTATTGCATCATTGGTCTTCTTATAGGGTATGAAATACACCATCTTAGAGAATCTGTCCACAACCAAAAATACATAATCAAATACTCTCAGTGTCTTAGGTAATCCCAATAGAAAACTAATGCTAATATCCTCCCATGGCCTCTCTGGTACTATCAATGGTGTAAACTTCCCAGTGTTCTTGCTGCTTGCATTTGCAACTTGACAAATACTACAACTTTGAACATACTTCCTGACATCCTTATACAACTATGGAAAAAAATAGTTCCCACAGACCAATTCTATAGTCTTATCAATCCCAAAATGTCTTGCTAATCCTCTACAATGCTTTGCCTTGATCAAATTCTCTCTCTTTGAACTCTGAGGAATACATAGCTGATTTTTCTTGAACAACATACCTTCCTAAATGAAATAATCCAACAATTTACTTCTATCCGTCTCCATAGGTTCCTTGCAATCCTTCCATGCCTCCACAAAATCAATGTCATCCTCATACATATGCTTCAGTTCTTCAAAACCTAATATTTAAATTCTCATTTCTATCAACAAACTCCTTCTCCTACTCAATGCATCTACAACCTTGTTTGACTTCCCACTCTAGTGCTTCAACACAAATGTGTAACTATGCAAAAATTATACCCATCTCATGTGTCTCTAGTTCAACTTCCCTTGAGTATTTAGATATTTCAAAGCTTGATGATCCATATATTGCACAAACTCCTTAGGTAACAAGTAATGTCTCCACTTCTTCAAGGCTTGTATAATTGCATAGAACTCCTAATCATAAATTGAGTATCTTCTCCTAGCATCATTCAATTTCTCACTAAAGTATGCTACAAGTCTCCCTTCCTAACTTAACACAACTCCTATTGCACTTCCACTAGCATCACAGTCCACTTAGAATACCTTTTCAATGTTCACTAGTGCCAACATAGGTTGTTCTATCACCTTTTGCTTCAACAACTCAAAAATCCTTTTTTCTCTAGATGTCCACTTGAATTCCTTCTAGTCACCCTTCATTTTTCTTTGTCATAGGCATGCAAATTCCACTAAATTTTTTGATGAAATTCTGGTAAAAGGTTGCTAGTCCATGAAATGATCTTACTTGTCTAACATTCATAGGTGTAGGTGATTCAAATATTTCTCTAACCTTCTAGAGATCCATCTGCAATCCTTCTACGCATATCACAAATCCCAAGTACACTAGTTCTTCCTTCATGAAGCTACAATTCTTGATGTTTATCAACAACTTCTCTTCTCTCAACATTTGAAATAATTGTCTAATGTGCTCCAAATGTTCCTCCTTAGTCTTACTGAAAATCTAAAATTCATCCAGATAAACAATGAAAAACTTACCCAAGAATCTTTTCAATACTTCATTCATTAACCTCATAAATGTACTAGGTGGATTAGTTAGTCCAAATGGCATGACCAACCACTCATACAATCTCTCATTTTTCTTAACAGTAGTCTTCCATTCATCTCCCTCTTTGTTCCTGATCTAATGGTAGGTAATCTTTAGATCTATCTTGATGAAATAATTTGCTCCACTCAAACTGTCCATGATGTCATCCATCCTAGGCAATGGAAATCTATACTTCACTATGATCTTATTGATAGCTCTTGAATATGTACACATTCTCCATTCTCAATATTTCTTAGGTGCAAGTACAATGGGTACCATACATGGGATCATACTCTTTTTGATCAATCCCTTCTTTAACAGTTCCTATATTTGTTTGTTTAGCTTTGCATTCTTTGCTAGTGTCATTCGGTGTGCAACTTTGTTTAGAAAACTGGCTCTTGGAATAAGATATACATGATGAATGATACTCCAGATTAGTGGTAATCCTATTACTCTATTATCATTTCAATGACTTCTTTCTTTGGTGATTCTTCTCCTCTTGTGACTCTCTCTGTATCTAAGTCTCCACACTTTCTTGGAATCAAAGTAAACACATGTTTTCATGTCTCAATCCATCTAGAAATTTCCTTCCATCCACCAAATTTATTCTAGCTATTCCACATACTTTACTTTTAGGTTCATCCTCCAAAGGTGTCAAGGTTATTCTCTTTCCATTGGACGTTATGGTATAAGTATTCTTTCTCCAATCATGCATAGCTTTCTTATCATACTTCTAAGGTATTCCCAACAACATATGACATACATCCATTGGCATAATATCACACAACACTTCATCATGATATGATCCTATTTTGAATTTCACTAGATATTGCTCACTTACTAGTATCTTGTGCTCATCTTGAATCAAGGCTATCCTATAAGGCTTCAAATGTTTCCTTCTTTCCAAATTCAGATTTCTCATCATTTCCTCAAAAACTAGGTTATTTGTACTACCACTATCAATGATAACTTTGCAACACTTACCTCCAACCTTGCATCTAGTCCAAAACAAACTTTTCCTCTACAATGCTTCCTTAGGCACTTCTTTCTCTTGGATCAATTCTCTCCTCTTGAATAGTGACTCTCCCTTCTCAAAACTTCCTTCAAAACTTAATGATTTCACTAATTTTTCCTCCGCATATCCAATTCTTGCATGATTTTCATTCTTCTTAATTTCTTTGTGACATGCAAATGCTCTATGTCCTTCACCTCCAAACTTAACACAAGTTTCTCTGAAAGTTCTCTTGTCATATCCTTCCTCATCCCTTTGGTAGCCATCATTGCATTAAGAATTGTAGCCTCCTTTGTTGTAGTGGTAAGAATTTATATCATCTCTCTAATTCTGGTATAAATTGGTATCCCTTTCCTCCTTGCAGTATGAATCTTTGTCCTTGTTTTTCTCTGCATATGATTTCTCTCCTCTGGAATGTGACCTTCCTCTCTGAAATCTACATCATCTTCCTCTCTACCTCTGCTCATATCTTTTGTTCATCTTTTCCTCCACTTTTAATGCAAACTAATATGCTTCCTCTATTAAATTCATCGTTATCAAACTCAACTCTTCCTAAATGTTCATCCTCATCCCATTGACATATCTTGCCACTTTCTCCTTGCTTTATTCACTGTGTCTGGTCCTGATGATGAACTTATGAAATTCCTCAATGTATTCCTTCACAATATTTTCCTTCTATCTTAGGTTTTCCAATCTCTTCAACAACTCCATCTCATAGTCGACAAGTATAAACTAGTTCTTCAATTTTGTTACCATTCTATCCCATTTCACATTATTTTATTTACCTTTTTTGTTTCTCTCCAATTGAACCTCCTTCCACATTTTGTAGCATGTCCTTTTAGTTTATTTTTTGAAAACAACACTCTTTTTGGATCTTCAACTTCTTCATATTCAAAGTATTCTTTAATGTCATTTATCCAATCAATCAGATCCTCCAAATTCAGGTTACCAGTATAGTTCGCAATCTCCATTCTAGGTCACTTTCCTATTTTCTAAATAGCCTTCAACATCTTCACCTGATATGAATCTTCCTCCTCTATAGTTTCTTCAATTAGATCTATAGATTGAACTTCATCATCATCACTTTCATCATTAGGTCTAGGGTTTAAGCCTTTTCTTATGTCTTCTTCAACAACATCCAATATCCCTTTCATTGTTTGCATCATTTTCATCATCTCATCCATCTTTCCATCAAAATTGATTGTAGTATGAATTATCCTTTGTGACATCTTTCTTAGGATCTAGTGCAACTTCCTCAAGTTGGCGATCTGGCTACAGGGTTGAAACTTCCTCACAATTGGTGATCTATTGACAAACATGAGTAGGCTGCCTCAAGTTGGAGATCTATCCACACAAATATTTTATGGAATGTATTGCTCAACTTCACAAAATCACTCTGATGCAACTGCGTCAAGTCAACAATCTATCCACCTTCGCTCTACCAAAGTTCAAAACTTCACTTTGATCTCCCAAAGGTTCACAACTTAGCTCTGATACAACTTGGTGTAGTCAAGGATGGAGGGTCTAGGAATAGGATTGTCTAACCTTGCAACAAGAGTAAGCACAAAATAAACTCAATGAACAAGAGTACAATCACATATGGAAATATAGATGATGATCAATTATTCACTAGCAACATACATTTCCTTATGGCTTACAAAATTACATAAAGATATGGCATTAAAACCCAGAAATACAATGCAAGTCGAGGCCCTTAAAACTCTAGATCTTTCTTCCTACTTCACCACATGATTGATTCCTAATGCAACTACATGATGCCTATATATATCAATTCCCAACTCCAAAAAAGGTTCATGTCAGCCTCAAGAGGTCTTAAACCCCAAATTTGATGAAACATGTGAAAGATCGACCTTGAAACCTATGATTCTCTTTTGATTCTTGAAAAAACATGATGCAGATAAGATTTTGGGATAAATGTGGATCCTTATGGAAAGGTCTCCTAAGATCCAAAAGTCATGGACTAGGTCCACACACTTGAAAATCCAAGATTGGTTAGTGAATGCTCTTTGTTCAAATGCAGTTGATATTCTGTTAGTGATAATTTCATACTAGAATCTCCAAAAAGCTTGAATTTTGGATATGATGTAGATGTCACAATGAAGATCATATATCCTGCTCCATGATCTCTGATGTTACAATACAATACATTACAATATGAAATACTAATATTAGGTCCTGACAGATAACTACTGAAATGCAAGAAAACATGAATGAAAATATTTTTGGTTGATGCAAGATTGCTTGAAACTTGAGATGCTCCTGCATCATTTTTCTTCTCCCAATACCTCTCCTATTTGAGATTAAGGTATCTTGGTGAAAGAAGATACAATCGGTGGGAATCATGGAGGTCTTGTTTGTTTCTTTCCTCCTCTCCCTTAGTAAGACATTTATGGAGCTTGCAAAAATTTTATGTTCCATCTCAAGTCCCTATTTCATCTTGTTGGGATAACATCTGAGGGCTTAGGGTTCTACTTGTATCACTGTTGAGGGGTTATTGTATTGGATTGGAGTCCTTTCTTATGAAACACTTGGCTCTGAATACTTGAAAAATAGTCTATTTCATTGTTGAATTCTTATTACCCATTTCCAATTACTTTAAAAACATCTTTTGTCATTCACTTTCATCGAGTAACTTTTCCCCCATGCCTAGGTCTGAGTGTCTTAATTTTTATAAGGTTAAGTAAAGACCATTTTTTTCCTTTACATCCTTTTCATTTTATGACTTACAAGTTTTGAGCCTCTTCTGTCATATCATCCTAGAGGGTCCCTTCCATTATAAAAAAATATGAGCATGTGTCTAAAGGTTTTCACTTAAGTCTCATCAGTCTTTTATCCTTATCACTCATTGTTGATTACTTTAGAAGTGTATGTCCCAAATTGGCGACAAGCAATGAGCAATATTTCATTGTTATCACTCATCATGAATAGTTGTTGAAGCTCTTGATATCAATATGTGATGATCGATGTTCCTTATATTATTGAGGGATCACTTATCGCTAATAGATTTTGAGCCTTGAATATTGTAATAGCGATAAGTGATGTCCTTTGGCCTTATGTTCTTATTTTCATCGCTCATCATAGATGGTTATGAAATGATAAGTTTCAAAAAACTAATGAGTGATATGATGGATTTCACTTGCATCACATATCATGAATATGTTTTAAGTGATAAATTTTATATTAGCAATGCATGATATACAATGTCACTATGAAGATCTCTCATCGTTAATTGTTCACAAACTATATGAGGAGAATTAGCGATGAGCGATGGCTTGATGTTTTTGCACATTATCACTCATCGCGGATTCATTCCAAAGCTTAAGTTTCAAAATAGTGATGAGCAATGAGATTCTCTAAAAGGTTTCTTTCGCTAATTTGAAAAGATCTTATGTGCGATGTATTTTGTACCATTGTTTTCTTGTAGGTGTACGTGTCTTAATCTGGTCTCTTCACTATATCTACCACTGCTAATAGGATATGAGGTGCGAGGTATGAATTAGCGATGTGCGATCGGGAAATGAACATGATGAAAAGACAAGCCACAAGTCCAAGGGTTGAGATTTCATCACATTGATACTTACATCACTGATGAAGCCAATGAAGGATGAGATGGATCAGCGATAGGAAATCGCTATTGCTGGAAAAGGAAATGTGGAAAAATATTGAGGACATTCTATAAAGCAAAAAGGAAAATAGTTTGATGAATGGAGAACCATTGATGTGGCTTTAAAACAAGATGATCCAATGGAATGAAATTCATTGTGATAACACTCTCATCATTGATTGTACCCTAAAAATTTGGGTGAGGCCATCAATAAGTAATGAAGTGTAGGAGGAATTATTCTCTTCAAAACACCGGTCATATGTACTTTGCTAATATTAATGAAGGAGCACAAATTAGGTTGGTGATGCATGTTAATTGTCAGATCACGTATGACTAATCAACATTAAGGGAGGATGAGGCAACATTTGAGGTGGAATCATTGTTATCTAGGAACAAGTTCCTAATGGCCAAAAAAATATTCTAATGATCTCCATAGATGAAGTTTTAAATGCTTTAAGATCGACATATCAGATTCAAATCTAAACTACTAACTTATCAGCTCACTCGCATGAGGAGTTCTTAAATCATTAATTACTTCACGCTCTAAAATTTCTATTTAATGTAGATTGTTCATTATTCATCTTCACCATCTATGTAGTCTATAGTGAATGTGAGGTGGGGTTAGTGAAGAGTGAGATGGTGTTAATTCTCCTTGAGTTGAATAGTGAATGTCCTTGTCCAGGGTGAGTTAGTTTTCAATTAGGCTCTCTATTGTTCATGCTCTAGTCATTTTAGGAATTCCTTTTCTGGTACTTGGTGCAATTTTCTGGGTTTATTTCCCTACATCTTTGATTTAGAGTCTTTTTAATTATCAAATTCTATTCTCTTTAGAGATGGGAAAGACTATTTTTCCAATTTATCCCATTAGGAGGTCTAGTTGGCTTAATGTGTTCAAGTGCTATGAGGATATATCTAGAACTAAGAAAGAAAACCAACCATCCCCTGAGGTTTCAAAGGGTAAGGGAGGGCTCGATGTTATAAGAAGAAATCAATTGCTCAGAGTACATACAATTTGAGAAATAAGACCATTGTAGAAGAAATGTTTAAGTATAGAGGCAACGAGTTGGCTTAGCCAACAAAAAAGGCTAGGAAAAAAGACAAGGGTCATAGAGCCTGCCAGGGAAAACATAATTCTCCCATTGTGCTCTCTGATAGGCCTTTAGATGTTGAAGGTGACACTGACTCGGGGTATGGAAAATATCTTCTTTCTCTAGTGCCATATGGGAGCTTTGATGATGACGTGGTGATGGTTCCTCCAATTTCATCAAGAACAAGGAGTGGTCGAGTATTATATAATGCTAACGACTCTGAATAGGGTCTTCTCCTTTTTTTTTTTTGATGAAACAATGGTCTTTGCATAGGATGTATTTATTTCAATATGCCTATGGTTGGTCTTTTACTCTTCCATGTTGATGTGGAGGTCTTCTGACTAGTATGATACATAATTTTTTTGTTCAATCATGAACATGGCTACAGTGACTAATATCCTACACATGTGTTTTGTCTTTTGTCCTCCCCTATTCTCAAATGATTACATGAAACCACTTGGAGAGTTTTTCAAGGATGTAGTTGAAATTAGGATTTGTAAAAGAAATGGAATTATAACTCAGTTAGATGCTTGTGGCTCCCCTATTTATAAAGGGGATTTCATGGCCAAAGTTATAGTGCTCAAAAATTTTGAGTTCAAAAAAGGTCTAAGTGAAAGTTATGCTTAGAGAGAAAATAGAATGTAAATAGATAAATTAGCAAATATATTTGAAGCCAGTCTAGTTGAAAAGTTATACTGTATAAAGATATTAAATATATTTTTACAAAGCAATATTAGTAATGAAAGAGAATATTAGTTCTAAAATATTTCTCTTGTGTAATTTTCTTCCAAACTATTAGTGAAACTGTTAATTATAATTTCATTTGTCTTCTTTCATTTGCACTGAATGAATGTGTTTATTTGCACTTCAATTCAATGAGTTGATTAAATGCTAAAATGGGACCATTAGTTTGTGAGAAAGGGATATATGATTTGGTAAGGAAGCAATATTTTAAGAGCATAAAGAGTTAGATGTTACAAAGTGGCATGTTGATAGTCCATTGATTTTTGAAGTTTAATTATAATTGTATTATTGATTGATTGCAAAATATGACTCCATTGTTCCCTCAGATAGGGCACTAATTGTTCTATTAGTTTATCTGGTGGTTGGCTGAGATAGTAATGAATCTAGCCAAATATTTAAAATTGAAATGAGTTATTAAGATACTTTAAATTACATTGCACGAACCTTCAAGTATCAACATGTTCCTTGAAGAAAATAGAAATTTCATAAGAGGTTTTCCAAGCCTTAGATGATGTTGGTTTCTTGAGGAGTACATCAGTGTGAGGAAATTATCTTGATAAAGTTGATATATTATGAGCATAAATAGGACTACCCTCCTGGGTCTCATAGAGCCTAAAGAGAAGAAGTGAGGTTCTAAGTGCCTCACTTAAGTGTTGTCCAATCCTCAACCTTGCTAATAATTGAGTTTTGGCATATTCATAGGTAAGGATTGATATTATGTTTGGTTCTCAAAAAATAACCAAAAAAAAAGGTGACTCCACTGGGAATTTAGTTGGGAAAATATTTGCAGTAAATCAATTTTCCTTGAAAGAGTCATAGAGGTTCTTAATACAAAGTTCTCACTAACAGTGAGTGGTGACTTTGAAGAACTCTATACCAGTGAAAATAGTGAAGGACAAGGAATCTTAAAGTAAAAAAAATTGGTGGAAGTGACCTCATATGGTTGAATTTTGATCCCCTACAAATGAGGTGGCGACTTTATGCAAAGGACCTAATAAAGTGTGATATCTACCAATATTTTTCAGGTATTTTTCCTTGTTTTGACTTAAAAGAAGAAATAATTGCATGTATGAAATTCCATTTAGCAATGTGGAAGAAATACTTTATTCCTAATTCAGTGAGTTAAAGCACTAAGTAATGGAATAGTGATAGGCATGTTGCATACATATGAGATTGAATTTGTAATATCTAAATGGAATGGAAGAAGTATGCTTATTTATGTAGTGTGCCTTTTAAAGGTGTTCAGACATAAAACACATTTGAGCTGGGCATTTACTATAGGGTTAACATTTGAAGAGTAAGGTACAATAGAGATACACTGTTCCCCTATATTCTTTGGTAAAATATCAAATATAGATATGCCATTCATGCAATCCCTAGAATACCCTCAAAGGAAATTCTCTATTGAGAGATATAAGTCTTTAGGGTTTGAAGGTGTCAGAGGTTTCCCTAACAAAATTCCTAATGATATTAGGAAAAAAGTACCAGAGTTTATAGGAAAAAAAATTGAGACATCTTCGAAGAACCTAAATGCATTTTTAGATGTGATAGGTGATTTTGAAATAAATCATGAGGATTTTGTCATGAAGTTGTTTGCTTAGTCATTAAAAGAGGATACCCAAGACTGGTACTCATATCTACCAGAATGTTCTATAGTTTCATGAGATGCTTTTATGATAGCATTTATAGAACAATTTGGTGAAAGGATTAGTCCAAATGAGATCAAAAGAAGACTTAGGGAAATCAAACAAGATGAAGAAGAGTTAGTTCCTTGTTTTAATCTCAGATTCATGAAATTAGTAAATGATATCCCTGAGTATTTGAGACGTAGTGATGCAAAGTGTTCAATTACATATCTAGGTGATTTTGACAATAAAATGAGTTATTTGATAATGGATAAAGAGCCTAAAACATTGCAACAAGCATATTGTATTGCTATGGACATTAAAAATACTATTAAATACTCAATGATGAAATGGTATATGGATGCAAGTGTTTTTTCTCCTAGTACACATTATAAAGATGGAATAAATAAGAAGGAAAAGGATGATCAATGTAATGGTAATCTTGATGTTTCATTTCATTCATTCTCACAACATATTGATCTTGAGCAGAGTCAAGATAGTTTTCAAAAGTCTTTAGATAATAATGATCAGGAATTGATAATTCAAAGATTGTTTAGTATGAAGAGGAGTAAAGAGGAATCACCATATGAATTACTAGCAAGGTTTTTGGATTCTTTGTTAGAAATCCCTAAAAGGTTGAGACCTAAGGATTCAATTTTCATTGACTATTTTATGACATCTATGAGCCAGGGCTTAGTACCTTTCCTCAGGAATTAAAGCCTCAAAATTTTGATCTTGAATAATTGATTAGATCAAAATTGCCAAGGAAGCCAAGTATGACTATGAACAAACAACGAGGTTTCAAAATGGCAAGAGTGCTAACCTTAGTAACAAAGATCAATAGTTCACTCAAAGGATAAATAGGGATGTATGTGAGGGTAGATGTATGCATAATAGTAGAAATGATAATATTATCATATTTGTAAATATTGTTGGTGTATTATTTGACATTGATAGTCATGGTAATGAAGGTGAAATTTTTAATTACTCTCATAAGGAATACAAGTTTCTATGTGAGGAAAACTTGAAAGCACTTTTATTGCTCCAAGAATTTGACTATGTCAAAACTCATGAAATTCTACCTTTATCACTAGATAAACATATTGCAAATGATAGAATCTTATAGAATACTCTAACTATTCCAGAATCAGAACTTCCTAATGATATGATTGGTTTTAAATTTGAAAACAAGAGTGCTTATCTTCAAACTTTTGAACATGATTTTAATGATGAGATGGGTACATGAAGTTAGAAAGGTTAGGTTTTTGAATGTTTACATGAAGTAGAAATAGGATGTGTAGATCTTGATACAAAGATAGACATGGCTTTTTTTTTTATCAAAGTTCTAATGAAGAAGGAAATGTAAAAATCTACTTAGAGGAAAAAAATTTATGTCATCATGAATCAGTAGACATATCATTTGAAAACACAGTTCAAAACCCTACTTTTGATCATATCAATTCTGAGTTAGTTCATCCATCTTTTGAAAAAAAAAATCTTGTTGAAAGATGACGATTGGGAAGAAGAATCAAATTATGATATTGGTCTTGAAACATAAATCATTTTTGATATATGGAATGATATAAATTATTCCTTTTATAAGAAGATTTTTTCTTGAAGATAGAGTGAAAGTGCCCTAGATTATGAGAAATTGATCTTTGAAGAAAAAGAATTATTGGGAAACATAATTGATTTATATTGTTCTGAGGTATATGAAGACCAACTATAAAAGAAGCCTATGTATCATTTTTTTTTGTTTAATTCAAAAGATGGGTATGATGTTGATCCAAATGAATCTGATATCAACCAAGTGGACTATGAATGTTTCACTTTTCCAAAACCAATTAAGTGAGAATTCAATGAAAAATAATGATAAGTTGAATCATGTGGAGTGCTACACAAATCATATATTCTAGTTAATACTTGGTTACAACACATAGAGGGACATAAATGAGAGAGATAAGTGCAAGATCAAGTATAGTTCTCTAATGGTTGAGCACAATAGTTGTAGCATGATTAGCTAGTGGACTCTTCATGGTAATGTTTTTAGCTTGGGCATGGGGTAGATAGTGGAAAACAAGGTTTTTGATAGACATAAACACAAGTTTTAAGATTGGTCTGGTCCTATATCTTATATAAATACTGTACATATGTTGTTTGGTTTCAGTTCTCTTGCTTTTTCCTTGGTTTTTTTTTTGTTCTTAGTTTTCTTCACTTGAGATTCTAGATTCTCACTATTTTCACTAAGGATCAAACATCCCCAACTAGAGCCACTGATGGAACCTGCAAATTTTTTATGTTCCATCTCAAGTCCTTGTTTCGTCTTGTTGGGATGACATCTAAGGGTTTGGGGTTCTACTTGTATCACTATTGAAGGGTTATTGTATTGTATTGGAGTCCCTTCTTATGAAACCCTTGGCTCTAAATACTTGAAAAATAGTCTATTTCACTATTGACTTCTTGTTGCCCATTGCTGGTTACTTTAAAAACATTTTATGTCATTCACTATCGTCGGGTAACTAGTCCCACATGCCTAGGTCTGAGTGTCTTAATTTTTATAAGCTTAAGTAAATATCCTTTTTGGCCTTTACATCCTTTGCATTTTATGACTTAGGAGTTTTAAGCCCCTTCTATCATATCATCCTAGACTTTCCCCTCCATTAGAACAAATTATGAGAATGTGTCTAAAGGTTTTCACTTAAGTCTTGTCGGCCTTTTATACTTATCACTCATCACTAATTACTTTAGAAGTGTATGTCCCAAATTGGTGACAAGCGATGAATGGTATTTCTTTGTTATCGCTCATTGTGAATAGCTACTTGAGCTCTTGATATCAATGTGTGATGAGCAATGCTCCTTATATATTTGAGGGATTGCTTATCATTAATGGATTTTGAGCCTTGAGTATTGTAATAGTGATAAGAGATGTCCTCTAACCTTATGTTCTTATTTTCATCACTCATCATGGATGGTCATGAAATGATAAGTTTCAAAATATCAATGAGAAACATGATGGATTTCCCTTGCATCGTGTATTGTGGATATGTTTTAAGTGCTAAGTTTTATATTAGTGATATGCGATACACAATGTCACTATAAATATTTCTTGTCGTTAATTTCTCACAAACTATATGAGGAGTATTAATGATGAGCGCTAGCCTAATATTTTTGTACTCTATTGCTCATCACAAATTCATTCCAAAGCTTAAGTTTTAAAACAAGGATGATAAATGATCTTCTCTAAAAGGTTTCTTTCACTAATTTGAAAATATCTTATGTGTGATGTCTTTTGTACTATTGTTTTCATGCAGGTGTACATGTCTTAATCTTGTCTCTTCATTGTATCTCCCATCACTATTAGGATCCAAGGTGTGAGGTGTGAATTAGTGATGTGGGATAGGGAAACAAACATGATCAAAGGATAGGCCACAAATCCAAGGGTTGAGATTTCATTGTATGGATACTTACATCGCTGATGAAGTCGATGAAGGATGAGATGCATTAGTGATAGGAAATACCCATTGTTGGAAAAGGAAACATGGTAGAATCTTGAGGAAATTGTATAAAGAAAAAAGGAAAGTAGTGGCATGAATGGAGAACTATTGATGTGGCTTTAAAACAAGATGATCCAATGGACGAACTTCATTGTGGTAACACTCTCATCACTGATTGCACCCTAAAAATTTGGGTGAGGCTAGTGATGAGAGATGAAGTTTATGAGGAACTATTATCTTCAAATGTTGGTCATATGTACTTCGATGATATTAATGAAGGAGCATAAATTAGGTTGGTGATACATGTTAATTTTCAAATCGCATATGATTAAGGGAGGACATGGCAGCATTTGAGGTGGCATTGTTGTTTACTAGGAACAAGTTGCTAATGGCTAGAAAATGATGTGGATGATTGCCACAGATGAAGTTTTAAATGATTTAAGATTGACGACCTAGATTCAAAGCCGAGCTACTAAGTTATCAACTTGCTTGCACAAGGATTTCTTGAATCATTAATTCCTACATGCTCCAAAATGTCTATTTAATGCAGATTTTTCACTGTCCATCTTCACCATCTTTCTAGTATGTAGTGAATGTGAATTTTGGGTTAGTGAAGAGTGTGATGGTGTTAATTCTCCCTAAGTTGAATAGTGAATGTTCTTGTCTAGGGTGAGTTAGTTTTAAATTGGGCTCTCTCTTGTTCATGCTCTAGTTTGTTTAGGAATTCTTTTTCTGGAACTAGGTGCAATTGTATGGGTTTGTAGGTGTATTTCCTTGCAACTTTTATTTAGAGTTTTGAATTATCAACTTCTATTCATTTTAGAAATGGGAAAGACTGGTGTACCAATTTAGCCTATTAGGAGGTCTAGTTGGTTTAATGTTTTTGAGTGCTATGAGCATATGTTTGTAACTGAGTAAGCAAAATAGCCATCCCTTGATGTTTCAAAAGGTAAGAGGAGGGTTCGAGGTAATAAGAAGAAATAAGTTTTTTAGAGTAGATACAAAGTGAGAAACATGACTATTCTAGAAGAAATGGTCAATTTTAAAGGCAAGGAGTTGGCTAAGCTAGTGAAAAAGGCTAGGAAAAAATACAAGGGTTAGAGAGCCTCCCTGGGAAAACATACTTCTCCCATTGTGCTCTCTAATAGTCCTTCGTATGTTGAAGGTGACAATGACTTGGGATATGGTTAGTATCTTCTTTCTTTGGTGCCATATGGGAGCTCTAATGATGATGTGGTGATGTTTCCTCCAATTTCATCAAGAACAAGGAGTGGTCAAGCATTATTTAATGCTAACGACTCTAAATAGTGTCTTATCCTTGTTTTTGTTTTCGATGACACCATGGTATTTGAATAGGATGTATTTGTTTCAATATGTCTATGGTTGGTCTTTTACTCTTCCATGTTGATGTGGAGGTCTTCTAGCTAATATGATATAGAATATTTTTTGTTCAAGTATGAACATGATAGTGACTAATTTACTACACGTGTTTTTTCTTTTGTCCTCCCTTGTTCTCAAATGATTGCATGAAACTGCCTTGGGAATTTTTTGAGTATGTGGTTGAAATTAGTATTTTGAAATGAAATGAAATTGTAACTCATTTAGATGCTTATGGCTCCCCTATTTCCAAATTGGATTTCATGGCTAAAGTTATAGATTTTAGAAATTTTGAGTCCAAAAAAGGTCTAGGTGAAAGCTATGCTCAAGGAAAAAATATAATGTAAACAGATAAATTAGTGAATATATCAGAAGCTAGTCTAGGAAAAATAATATATTTTATGAAGATATTAAATTTAGTTTTACAAAGTACTATTAGAAATGAAAGAGAATATTAGTTCTAAAATATTTCTCTCTTGTGTATTTTTCTTCCATACTATGAATGAAATTGTTAATTATAATTTCATTTGTCTTCTATCATTTGCACTCAATGAATTGGTTTTTTTGCACTTCAATTCAATGAGTTGATTAAATTCTAAAATGAGACCATTAGTTTGTGAGAAATCGATATAGGATTTTTTAAGGAAAAAATATTTTAAAAACATAGAGAGTTAGATGCACAACAAAGTGGCATGTTGATAGCCCATTGATTTCTGATGTTCAATTATAATTGTATTATTGATTGATTGCAAACTATGACTCCATTGTTCCCTCAGATAGGGCACTAGTTTTTCTATTAGTTTATCTCGTGGTTGACTAAGCTAGTAATGAATCTAGCCAAATATTTTAAATGGAAATGAATTCTTAACTTACTTTAAATTACACATCACCAACCTTCAAGTATCAACATATTCCCAGAAGCAAATAGCAATTTCATAAGAGGTTTACCAAGCCTTAGATGATGTTGGTTTCTTGAGGAATACATCTACGTGAGGAAATGCTCTTGATCAAGTTAAAATATTATGAGCATAAATAGGACTACCCTCCTAGGTCTCACAGAGCCTGAAGAGAAGAAGTGAGGTTCTAAGTGCCTCACTCAAGTGTTGGCCAATCCTGAACCTTGTTGATAATTGACTTTTGATAGATTCATAGGTAAGGATTGAGATTAAGTTTGGTTCTTAAAAAAATAACCAATAGATGTTATGATACAAGAAGATGAGATCATTGAAACTATTTACCTAGTCTCCATTCATCTCCCAACATCATCCCTACTTGTGAGAATTCTTTAGTGAAAGAGGATACAATCATAGACAATCATGAAAATCAAATTAGCAAGGAGGATATGTTGGTGTTAAGAGAACCAATAATTGAGAGCTATGAAAATCCTACCTCTCCCTACATGGGAAGACATTATAGGATATGGAGATGTAGTTATAGATAACCATGATAATCAACCTTTTTCTTCTCCTAGTATCCCTCCTAGATGCGAAGATGATCATTTGGTATTAGAAGATATACTTTTTGAGAATCATGAGAATCTTGTTCCTCCTTTCCCTAATGCTACTACCATTTGAAAAAATCTATTTGAACAAAAAAATTCAATCATTAGTAAGCATGAAGCTCACAATTTTCCTTCTCTTCATGTATCCCTTATTTTTGATGAAGTTTCTTTACAAAATCTAACCATGAAATGTGATGAAAATATTAAAATATCCCCTAGTAGGGTAGACATTATGGAAAAAGAGAATGAGACCTTAGAGAAAAAGGATGAAATCATGGACAATCATAACAACCAAATTGGACCTTCTCCTAATATCTCTACTATTGGTGATGAATATATTTTGATATTAGAAAATCCAATCGATGAGTTATGACAATCCAACCATAGATGACTCCCTTGCTTATGATGAAGTAATTTTAGAATAACCAACCTTTGAATGTCATGAACATCTAGTTTTCTAAGCTCCTAAAAAAAATCCTACTAGGGAAGATATCATGATGGAAGAAAATGAGAACATTGAAAAATGTCTAACTTCCTTAGATGATGGTAGAATGATGACACTAGAATCCCCTTCATTAGAAAGACATCAAATTGAAACCGTTGAGGTTATGAATGCACAAGCGTTTGTTAGACCCCCCTTGATTATTGTAACCCCTAAATACCCTATGGAGCATCCTAAATATCGTATAATTATTTACCCACCCTCACAAAAACCACAAGTTCAAAATACACCAGTCCTTATCCTAGAACCACCTAAAAGGAAACTTTATCATGTTTCATAGCAATTGAGTTACAATATCTTTTATAATAAATATAAAACTAGGAACAATACAAACCCAATACAAACTTAAACATCCATCCCATGCCTAACCCTATCTTTCCTAGTGCTCCCCAACTACCTATATGAAGTGGAAAGGAGTATGATCCTGTTGAATAACTTAAAAATACTTCTACTAAGATATCCATATAGCCTAACCTTATTCAAGCATCACCTATTTACCATAAAATCCTTAGAAGTGTTTTACAACAAGTTCCTACCACTCCTAATGTGCAATCAAATTATGTGGAAGCCTAAAATGAAGCTATAATTCTAGAAAACTAAGACATTAATTTCCATCAAGATGAGTTACCTTCATTAGAAGTGCAAAAAAAAATTGAAGCTTTCATGATAAAATCTATTCTTAATCGAATCGGGATAAAGATAATCCTTATTGAAAATGAATTAGACCTTAATGTGTAGTGTGATCCTTTTGGAAAATATTTATTTTGAAAAGAGTGACATCAAACCTAATTCTTTTTCTATTTATGGATTTCATAATATATGAAAACAACTACTTGGATTAATCACATTACCTATTAGAGTTGGGAAAGTAACATTAAAACTTTGTTCCATGTTATTCCACATGATCTTTCATATAACCTCCTTTTTATAAGACAATGGATTCATGTAGTGAATGGGGTTCCTTCTACCCTCCATCGTTTAATGAAATACGTCTATGAAAAAAAAATTACATGCTCAAGGCTGATCCTAAACCTAAAAGTTTTTTGATTGCTAAGAGAGGAAGAGATCCTTTGGAAGGATGAGAACCAAATTCAAAAGTGGAAATCATAAAGGAAAAATAACAAAAGAAGAAAATTGAGGAAGCCACTAAATTGTTAGAAGATGATTGGGGTTCCTTAGATTTCACACCAACATTCATGGGTGAATACAAGATCATAAATAAAGTGTCTGAAAAGGGAACAAAAAATGTAGTAATGTTAGCAAAAAATTAAAAAGAATCCACCTCAACCACTTTAGAAGATCAAGCAAATTACACAATTTTTTTTGAAAAAGTTGATTATGAACAACCATCGAATCTGAAAGAAATGAAAAAAATTTATGGAAGAGGTTATGAACTTATGAAACAACTTGGTCATAGTGGAAAAGGATGCAGTGCTAGAGAATAAGATATTTGTGTCCCTATAGATCCTAACACACAAGAAAGGACTCATGGTCTTGGTTATTTCCCTTTGATAGAAATAAAAGATTCGAAAAAGCCTCCACTTAATATCAATAACCTTACAAAAGATTCTTCCAAGAAAAGTTTAACTTTGGTGCATCCTGAACTAATAGATACTACATGTGGAGATATTTTTGATACTTTGTCTACTTGTTATAATCAATAACAATAGTTGCTTCTCCTTACCATGTACTAGGTGTAGGATCATAAGATACTCACTATTGAATATATTACATTCATCACAATTCATTTCCTTATCGCAAGGAGTGGCATACCCTAATCCATCCTCAACTCAGTCTTGTCTCACACTCAGTGGAGGAAAGGGGTTAGGTAGCTTTGTCCTTGCATGTCATTTGTTGTTATCTCTTTTGGCTAGTTGATCACCTTCCTTGTATATATAAGAGTAAGCTTGGGATGTGGATGATATGCCTTAAGTTGGCTCGCATGTGACATATTGAGTTATCTTTAGTTGTATTTTTGGGGGAAGCCCTTCCTTCCTATTTCATGGTGTAGCTTTGTTTCAAAAACATATGAATTGGCATAGGATTTTTTGAGGAAATCTCTCATGTCTTAGGAGACAAAATTGGCTACTTTAAATTAGTTGCTCATAGTAATGGTGTTAGAAACCACTTTAAAGTGGGGGCATACATTGATGAAATATTTTAGCATATTTCATGGAACAATTTTATTTCTCTTATGATGTGTCCTTTTATTGGTAGTGTCATTGGGTTGGATATCCTCCAAGAGTGTGATATTTCTAAGCATGCAATTTCCCTTAATGACATTATGTGAAGCAAGTGGCATCCCATTAGTGGTGATCTAATACTGTGACTTGTCCTCACTTGGAGACACTAGGCATGATGTTCCCTAAGAAGAAGACCTTACATGAGAAAAGAAAAATACCCTTTAATATAAAATTACAAACATGACATTCAAAAGCATACAAAAAGCATTACTTTGTGGTGCCTTATCAAAGTTTCCAGGAGGATAACTCCGGTATGGTTGGTCACCTCATTGGGATGACTCACCTAGTGGAAAGACTGAGGTTCCACTATCCCAGAGTGAGTACAAATGATTGGAATAACTCACCTAGGGGATAGAATGAGGTTCCACTACCCTAGAGTGAGCAATGTATGTTACAGAAAAACAAGCCCGTTCCACAGTGTGTTGGAACAGTTGTGCTTGATTCTTTGTTTTTCTTGGCCTTTGATAGGGTATGACTATGCATCTTTGTTATTGTTGCATGCTTAAGTGTCTTGAATATGTACTTTATTTTGAGTTCCTCATGGGGTGAAACTCTCACTAAAGTGGGGGAAAATTTTATTAATGGAAAAATTATCCCTTATGAAACATAGATTTTAGGGACTAGCAATGCTTTGTCTCTTTTACTCAATTAGGGTCTTTCACCTAATGAAAAGAGATAGATCCCACACCCAAAACCTAGAGGATTCATTCAAATTAAGATGTGTGTGATGATATTATGGCTATATTTAATGATTTAAGTGCAACTAATTGATAATATTGATTGAGTAAGCATGCAAAACCTAAGAAATAAGACTTGTTTGAAAACACATTATGTTATGCAAGAATGAACTAAAAAACTTAGGCAAATGATAAAAGAAATTGATGAGACTTCTCATAGTGCACTTGGAGGTAGATTTATATTACTAGAGGGTTCTGGAATGTCCTTGAAGTCACTTTTAATGGCCACTAGGACTGATTCACCATGCATGGTGAATTAATCTTGCTTCTAGTGAAAAGTTTCAGAAATAGGTTTTTGACTGTCGGGAGCTAAATTATGACAAAACCAAATTTCAGTCCTACAAATGGGACTCATTCATCATGGTTGGAAAATTATTCCACCTATAAGAATCATCAAATTCAGGAATAGATTCTATGGAGCTAGATCTGCACTTTTGCTTCCTACACGTGTCTGCTTCTGAAATTGTGGGATTTAGGTTTGAAAGTGACTTTTTGTTGATTCTTTGATTTATTGAATGAAGAGAGGACTTTGAAAACCTTTAAACTTGATCTTAAATGATTTCCAAGCTTCCAAAGGACCTAAATCTACAAACACACAAGAAGAGAAAGATAAATATTGATTGTTACTTAAGGCATGGGGGTTTGCCTTGGTCAAACCCCGTTTAGGTAATTAAAAGAAAATGATGAAAGAAAGGAATGAAACATGAAAAAATGGAATATATTATCTTTCCATGATGACTGATCTTGAAATTCTGCAACAAAAAATGTAGAATCTACCCTTCAATGTGAAAGCCCTAACTTACTTGACTTGAGAAGATAGATGAATGAATGATGTGAATAATGTATATGAGTTAGATGTAAGATTGATGAGAGATAAAAGATGGATAAGAGATGTGAAATGAGGATAAAAATACATATTTATACACACATGTGCCTTAGTATCCCATTAATACCTCATCATAGGTCAACATGAACCAAAATTAAACTCAAATTTCATTTTCTTTCTCGCTCAAAGGTCAAAATGGGGCTGAATGGGACTCAATCGCCACACATGGTGAATGGGTCCCACTTGGATGGGACTGATTCACCATGCATGGTGAATGGGTCCCACAAGGGCTATTTTGATAGCTCGAGTGCCATGGAATAAGGAAATAAGGTCTAAAATGCAACCTTGTCAGGTGTTTGATCAATTTAAGCCTCAAGATGCACAATATGGATTAATATGGGACTATTATTGATGATGTATTTGTCACATAGAGCTTGAGACACAAAATTCAATGTGAAAGCATGATTAAATACACTTTACAACACTCAAATGAGGTTCACATAGCCTAGGAAGGAACAAGAACCAATGTGCATGTGCAACACATATTACAACACTAGTTTATGATTAAGTTTACTTTACAAGCCTTTTATATTGATGTAGTAATGTTATTAAAAACACTTTATAATGTTGAATTAGGGAGAAAGAGGTTAATTAAGTCTTGAAAAGTGTGATAGTCCTTTACAAGACTTTACAACACCTTTAAAAGACATCATAGAAATCATGTTATTTGATTTGCAAGGGCCAAAGACCTAGTGTGGATGCATAAAATGCCTCAAAACACTAGATTAAGTCCTCATTAAGTCCATTTTATAATGAATTAATCTCATGTCAAGAAATGGGTACTTATTTCTATAACACATTTAGCCCCCACTTTAGTGAGAGGATGAACTTGCTTTAATCTCACACTAAAGTAGCCATTCAAGAAAGATCCATATGTATGAATACAGATGAAAAGGAATGAAAAAGATCAAAGGAGGTCACGAAGCCCCTAGGATTGAAGATCCTAAGTCAATCCCCCAAGATACAATATCATGCAATGGCAAGAACTAAGAGGAATGAAGGTGAGGTGGATCAAGCTTCTATAATCAATCCAACTAGTTGTGGATTAGATCTAGGTTGATTTCTTAAAAAAGAGAATGTGTACTCACTCTGGGGCTACAGAACACATGACAGTCCATCAAGTGAGAAGGCCCAAATGTACTCACTATGCCAAGGCCACATAAATGGTTGTTTGTGGGGTGAGAAATCCCAAAAGGGTAATATACATACGCTAGTTGGTATGCACTCACAAACACAAATGTTGCTACGGGGAAAAGTCATGCCACTATGTGGGCTTCCCATTCAACCATATTACAATTACACCTATTGATAAGTTTACAAAGGAACCACAAAGAAAAATGGTATGAATAAAAAAGAAAAAGTGCCACAGACATGCAAGTTGTGTTATGCAATGTGAAGAAAAGGTAAAAATGTAAAATGTGAAAGTTGTTCAAAGGAGTCTTTTTCAGTTCATGCAAGGTTAGTCACTTAGGGAACATTGTATCTAATGTCTCAAAAAGAGGACCAATCAAAGAATAGTATATTCACAACTTAGGGGATGTAGTGCATCATATTAGGCCACCAAGAGGAATGTAATATGCTTAGAAAGATCACAATTATGAAGGACATCACACCCAATGTCATCCAAAAAGTGACAAATGCATCATATAAACGACAAGGCTACACTAAGAACCAAGAATGCACATGAATTATGGGAATGTATGCCCCCCACTTTAAAGGAATTGCTACACATCGTTCTGTGAGAAACTACTTTAAAGTAGAGAAAAAAAGAAAAAGAAAAAAGAAAACAAGACATGAGAGCCAACTTGGAAATTCCTATGCCAAGTCATATGTTTTGAAGTTAGGCTACATCATGTTGAGGAAAATGAAAATAAAAGAAAGGGAGTGTGTCACATGCAAGTCAATCTTAAGACATGTCATTCACATCTCAAGCTTGCTCTTATATTTTCATGAAAAGTTAATGAGTAGTCGAAAGAGACAATGACAAGTGACATACAAGGGATAAGGTTGTCTAACGCTTTTCCCCCCACTTAGTGCATGACTAAGGTGAGCCAAAATTATTGATGAGATGCATGATAGAGTGAAAATCAATGGAAATTAGAGGAACTAGGCACCCCCACATAGGGAAGCATACCAAACTACCAAAAATGTTTGATTTTATGACTCAAAGCTTTGCATTTAGTAGTGGAATGTCCACAAAATCTATGATAGGTGCAAAATGACGCATTGTCATAACATTTATTTTGAGTTCTTGGAGGGAGAGTGATCAAGTAATCTTGGAGAAGTCTTAACAAGATACCCTATTGATCAAGAGGAGAAGGGGGTCTTGTGGTGGGTGTGGAAGATACATCTTGCTTGGTAGTATATGTCATACTTTCACAAGTGTCTCGAGATTTTGAGATTTTATTATTTCCATTATAGGAAGGTATAAAATCTAACGAATTCAAATCATGAACATTTTGCGAGATGACATTGACTTTAAGTGAAGGTGTAGTTGTAGGTGTTATCTGAATTTTGCGTTGACATGATGGTTGGTTGTTCTTGTGTCTCACCTTTCTTTTGTGTGAAAATTTATTCACCATAAATGATGATGTAAAGTATAAGGATACCCAATCATCATAGAATAATTTAGATGGTGATCCCTCAACGTTGTGTTCAATTTCAAGAGGATCTATGTTGGATGTTGGAATCAATGTTTTTAAAGGACTGGTAGCTCCTTTTTCAAGGTGAAAGAAACTTTCAATCTCAGGATCTACTTTGACTTGATAGACATATTTCATTATACGATGTAGGGTTGAAGGAACTACATTCATCTCATGAATCCATGGTTTTCCTAAAAGAAGATTGTATGAAAGATCATAGAGCATGACATGAATAGGAGTTTGCATAGTAACCACCCCAACTATAATAGGCAAAGTGAATACATCAAGAGATTTCTTTGTTGTATTATCAAATCCTCAAATAGAGACATAATCAAGTATTATTTGTGATCTATCAACATGTAATTGATCAAGGAGACTCACACTACACACATTAAGGGTAGAACCATTATCTATGAGAGTGCATTTGATACTGTTGCGATTGAATTAATGAATTATCATAAAGGAATCATGTTGTTTATGCAACTCCAAAGGAGGGAGCTCAGGTTGATCGAAGGTAATGTCAAGATTTTTTTTTGGATGAGAGTTGCCACATCATTCAAAGTTGTACTAGGAGGAATTGTGATTTGTTTTAAGTCTATTTGAAGAATGTTGTTATAATTTGGTGAGTTCTGAAGTAAATAGCAGAGGGAACACTTTGCAGGAGTATTCTTTAATTGTTCAATAAGATTGTACTCCTTTAGGTGTGGGATGTAATGAAGAGCACTAAGCAGATTGGGTAAAGGTAAATAGGGTTGGATTGGTTGTGGCTGTTGTAGAATATTTCAAGTATTATATGTATGAGCAATGATATTATAAATCAATTGTTGTGATACATTAGTTTGAGGTGGGTGGAGGGTGTAGTGAGGTTTATTGGAAGGATGAAGTGGATATGAAGGTGGGAAAGTGTTTAGAGAGGCCTATTGGAAGGATGAAGTTTATGCGAGGGTAGGTAAAGGTTGTAGTGAGGTTGAATATTGTTAACATCCCATAACAAGTGATATTTTTCATTGTCTTTGAAGGAGATATTATCTTTGTCTTGGGTCATAATATCCTCCCTAGAAGGAGATTTCTTAGGAGAAAAAAAAACCACATGTTCATGAAAATTAAGGTTTGGTTCATCCAAAATAACATCATCACCACTAAGTGTGTTATTAATGGTTGAATGTGTTTGATTATTGATAGTGGGGAGATTAGGGGAAGATTTTATTTGATTGTTGGTTGTTTCTAAGGTCACATTATCTTGTTCCACATTATCTATCCTACTAGGAAAGCTTGTAATGTGTTCATAAAAGTTTGAGGTTTGCAAGGTAGCTTCACAACAAGTGGGAGATGCATCAAGAGAAGGACCATTATGATTGTCAAATAGATTTTCCTAGATGGGAGGAGCATTAGGGAAGGGAGGATCAAGTGTTTCATGATATGTAATAGGAATATCATCTAGCACCAACCTATCCTCTTTACATCAAGGAGGGATATTAGGAGATGGGAAAGTTTGATTGTCATAATCATGGAGACTTGGTAAGGTGATGTTTAGGAATGTGTCTATGATCTCATGTTCTTGTTGTCTAGTATCGTCCAAAGGGGAATGAAGAGATGGACCATCAAGACCCACAAGGCTTGTAACCTTTTGCACCAAGATACCTTTGTCACTAATAGGAGAGGTATCAAGAGAAAAACAAGTATGTGTGTTATTATTACCTACACCTCCATTCACACCAATGGGTAATGCAATGCTAAGTATTGTACCAATGGTTTGATCAAGTTTCTTAAAGTATTCATTGTGGTAATCAAAAGTGAACTCATAAGAGGGAATGGTGTACTTGTACAATCCATTATTAATGAAATCACTGCACTTTTTGAAAGAAAACATGCAATGATGAAAAGAGAAAGAAAGTAAAATGCAATGACTTAAAAGGAAATGCAATTTTCAATTTTGAAGTAGGCCAATGTTCTGTTTACACAATGCAAAAATATGAAAATGAAATGTTGTGAATGCAAAAGTGAAATGAAACAATGCATGAATTGAGCTAATTTAAGTGAGATCTAGTGAAATGCATGCTACAAAATTAAGGCACAAAACAAAATCCTAGAAAAAAATTTCTGAGTTCTGTAAAATGTTGTTTCAAGGGTCAGAGTAGATTGATTTGCCCAAGGTGGTGAATGAGTCCTAGTATGGATTTTTTTTAGAATTTTCAGAAGTTTGTGAAGTATTTTTATGGTTTCTGAGTGCTATGATGTAGGCCTAAGTGAAAACGCAGAATTTTAGAACTTTTCAATATTTAAAGATGCAACAATGCAACCTATTATGCACTTTGTATTAATGAAAAATTTAACACATAGTAGGAAAATGAATCATGCAACCCAAATAAAAGATAGATATATGAAAGGACTCCAAATATTTCAATAAATCATTCAAAAAGAAGGTTCACCAAAATGAAACATAGATTTTAGGGACTAGGAATGCTTTGTCTCTTTTACTCAATTAGGGTCTTTCACCTAATGAAAAGAGATAGATCCCACAGCCAAAATATGGAGGGTTCATTCAAATTAATATGTGTGTGATGTTATTATGGTTAAATGGAATGATCTAAGTGCAACTAATTGATAATATTGATTGATTAAACATGCAAAACCTAAGAAATAAGACTAGTTTGAAAACACATTGTATTATGCAAGAGTGAACTAGAAGCTTTGGCAAATGATAACAAAAATTGATGAGACTTATCAAAGTGCACCTAGAGGTAGATTTATATTACCGGAGAGTTCTAGAATTTCCCTAAAGTCATTGTTGATGGCCACTGGGGCTTATTCACCATGCATGGTGAATCAAACTTGCTTTTGGTGAAAAGTTCAGGAAATAGGTTTCTAACTGTTGGGAGCTAAATTTTCACAAAACCAATTTTTAGGCCTACAAATGGGACTCATTCACCATGGGTGGTGAATTATTTTACCTACAAGAATCAAAAAATTGAGGAATAGATTTTTTGGAGCTAGATCTACACTTTTGCTTCCTACAGGTGTCCGCTTATGAAATTGTCAGATTCGAGTTTGAAAGAGACTTTTTGTTGATTCTTTGACTTATTGAATGAAGAGAGGACTTTAAGTACCTTGCAACTTGATATTCAACAATTTCCAAGCTTCCAAAGGACCTAAATCTATAAAAACACAAGAAGAGAAAGAGAAATATTGATTATTAAGGCATGGGGGTTTTCCTTGGTCAAACCCTGTTTAGGTAATTAAACCAAAATGGTGAAATAAAGGAATGAAACATGAAAAAACTAGAATAGATTACCTTTCCATGATTATTGATATTGAAATTCTACAACAAAACATGTAGAATCTTCCCTTGAATGTCTTAGGAATCTAAATTGATGACTTGCAATGTGAAAGCCCTAACTTACTTGACTTGAGAATATAGATGAATGAATGATGTGAAGAATGTATGTAAGTGAGATGTAAGACTGATGGGAGACAAGAGATGGATAAGAGATTTGAAATGAGGAGAAAAATACATATTTATACACACATGTGCCTTAGTATCCTGTTAATACCTCATCATAGGTCGACATGAAGCAAAATTAAACTTAAATTTAACTTTATTTCTCGCTCAAAGGTCAAAATGGGGCCAAATAGGACTCATTCATCACACATGGTGAATGGATCCCACCTGAATGGGTCTGATTCACCATGCATGGTGAATTTGTTCCATAGGGGCTATTTTGACAACTCAAATGCCAAGGAATAAGGAAATAAGGTCTAAAGTGCAACCATGTTGAGTGTTTGATCAATTTAAGCCTCGAGATGCACAATACAGATTAATATGGGATTATTATTGATGATGTGAATGTAAAATAGATCTTGGGACACAAAATTCAATGTGAAAGTGTGATTAAATATACTTTACAACATTAAAATGAGGTCCACATAGCCTAGGAAGGCACAAGAACCAATGTGAATGTGCAAGACACATTACAACACTATTTTATCATTAATTGTTTTCTAGAAGCCTTCTAGATTGATGTAATAATGTTATTAAACACATTTTCTAATGTTGAATTAGGGAGAAATAGGTTAATTAAGTCTAGAAAAGTGTGAAAGTCCTTTACAAGACTTTACAACACCTTTACAAGATGTTTTTAAAATCATGTTATTTGATTTGCAGGGGTCCAAGACCTAGTGTGAATGCATAAAATGCCTCACAACACTAGATTAAGGCCTTATTAAGTTTATTTTATGATGAATTAATCCCATGTCAAGCAAAGGGTACTTTTTTCTTCAGCACACCTTATTCCTGCATTTGGGAATAATTAATAATTAATTAACCTAATAATGCATTCACTTAGTGTTTTAATGTGTTGTACACATTCACATTGAATCTAGGGCCATTTTTAATAAAATTTACTTAAATTGTACCTTATTTAGGGTGTTGTAAAATGTTGTATTACACTTTCACACTTATCTAGGGTTTCATTAATTAATTGTCGTTAATTTGAGATTAATTTACCTTTTAATTCAAATTCAAGCCCTCTTAATTACATTTTTCAAGGATCTATCCTAACACTCCTTAATAATATTGTATAAAATTTAATTTGGAAAAAAATGGTCTCCTGGAAATCTATGTTAGGACTTGTTTTCCTTTGGTGGTGAATGAGTCCTCATAACATAGGACACCCCTTTCTTGGCATTTTTGAAATGGGTTTTTGATGTTATTTCATTCCCTCAAAGCATGGTCCTAGAAAGTTGTTTTAGGACCCATTTGACTTTAGTGGTGAATGGGTCCTCCTCACATAGGAAAACACTTATTAAATTTTTTCTTGATGAGATTTTAATGTTTTTCAATTCTAGATCTATTGTTGACTTCAATTATTTGAATTTAAGGGTTAATTCTTAGATTTAGTATAAATATAAGGTTAATTCACATTGTTTCACCTAAAGAAAATTTATGTAACTTCATGAGATCAAGAGAAAAAGTATTATAGAGAACTTCAAAAGTAATTTTAAAGGCATTCAAAGGAAGATTATCAAGGTTTTATTGTATCAATTCAAGGTCATATCATTAGTTAAAGGCATAGTGCATTCAAGCATGTTGTTGAGCTAAGATTATTGATGTAGCATTGAAGATATATTTGTAAGCATTGTTTCAATTCTAATTTGAGATCAAGATCTACATTCTACATGGCCACTTCATGTTAGTTTGCAGCTTTACATTCGAAGACAACTTCCAAGGTATTATCATTGCATATTTCATGTTTCATGCTTCAACTTCATTATTTCATCACAAGGTTTAATTAACTAAAATGGGTTTGAATAAGGAAAACCCCTATTCTCTAACAATTAAGAAGGTTTTCTCCCCTTGATTGTGTGTTTGTAAGATTTAGGTTCAAGAGAAAGATTTGGAGAAGTGTTGAAAAAGTTAAAAAGTTGCAAAAAGTTGTCATCTACATTGCAAGAACATGAAAATGAAGCTACATGATTTGTTTCAAAATTTCAGGAGCTAAAAACTTGGGACCCAAAAGTTAGTTTTATGAAACCCTAATAGGGATCTATTTGCCACTAAAGGCTAATGAGTCCTCAGTGCAGCTTGAATTAGTGAACATATGGAATCTAGAGTTGTTGACTGAGAGAAATGGAACCAATAAGACATCTAGACACATAAAAATGACCTAGGCCTACAAGTTCTATTTTCTCCATATTTCTTCCTAGCATAATTAATATATTTTAATTATATCTTATGGTCCAAATTTGACTATTAATTAAATAATTCGTAATTATTTAATTAATTCATGTCTTTTATTCCTCTTGATTATTTAAATAAATAAATTCTATTTATTTATTTAAATACATCGCTAATTGTCTACTGTCTCTCTAGGATTAAATAAATTCTTAAATTTATTTAATTATCCTTGGTCCTTCCTAATTATTTAAATAAATAAATAAAATTTATTTATTTAAATACGTCATTAATTTCTAAATGTCTTCTCATAATTAAATAAACTCTTTGATTTATTTAATTATTGTCCATCTTGGAATTCTCCTAATTTTAAATAAAACTATTTAAAATTGTTCCACTTTCTAATTTCTATCACATGGTCCCAACTCTTGAATTAAATTAATTTTTAATTCAAAATGACAACTTTTCTCCTTAAATCAAACAATTTCTAATATTATTTGATTTTCCAACTCTTTCTTTTTCCATGCCATTCTTATCTCCTTGTCACTTGTCATCTTGTCCATTGATTTGATTTTCTTAAGTCAAATCTTGACCATTCATTTCAAATTTACTCTAATGTTTCCCTAACCCTAATTGTGGGTTGACACAATTAATCTTGACCTTTGATTCTAGGGAATTTTTCAATCTTCAATCTTGGCCATTCATCCAAAATTGACTTTTCTATAAAATGACAATTTTGGCCTCATTTGACATACTTCATACATTTACATCTTAGGAAATCTTCATCTCATCTCATTTCTTGGCATTATCTTGACATCTTAGGCTCCTTTATGCATACTTTAGGCTCGCTTCATTGTTGCTTAGTTGCATTGTGAGGTATTTTGACTAGAATCCTTCAACATTTGCTTAGGACATTGGCATTATCATAGGTTTCTCATTACAAATCTGAGGGAAATTATCTACTTGCAACAAATAGAGAAGGTGAAATGGAGGTTAATCATGGAGGTTGAAGAAATTTGGTGAGATATTTCCTTGTTTTCATGTTTTTACTCCTTTGTGCTTCATTTTTTTCTTTGGGTTATCTTATTTTAAACTATAATCTACAAACCTAGGTTTTTCCCTAAGCTACATTGGTGAACCTGATGCCAAAATCGTGCTTTTTTTTAGATTTTTGTATGACATTTTTGTTTTTGCAGGTACAGGTATGATGCGATGCATTTGCTACTTTTTGAGCGGTATTCACATTCCCATGACACATTTTCCTTATAGAACGATGCATCTGCTATGTTGTGACACATCTATCTTTCAGAATGATGTATTTGCTATGTCATGATGCATTTGACTTGCAGGTCAACACATTTTCTTGAAAGATTCTAGCCTTTAGCCTAGAGATGCATTTGTTGTGTAGAATGACGCATCTACTTAGCAATTTCTAGATTCCACCTTGCAACACATTTGACTTGTAGAATGACACAATCGCCTAGTAAAACTTTATTTTCAGATTTGGTTGAAGTTTTAAGATTTTTCTTTTTCCATTTAGTAGCATAGGGGTTTTGGGTTACTAATATTCTATTTGCAACATGTGGTGAGGAGTCTAACCTTATTTTTTGTCAATTTTCTTATCATCTTTTCAATTTATTATGGAAAAAAAACAACAACAAACATTTTTTCATTCACATTCATATGGTTAAAATTTACATGGATTCTAATGTCATGGGTTTAAAATTAACATAATCATGCATTGAAACTCATATGGTTAAAATGAACATGCATTCTCACATCATGGGTTTAAAATGGGCTTTGTCTTTCATACATCAAGTTAAAATTTTAAAAGGAACAAAGTGTATTAAGTGTCTTCCTCACATTATAATTTTGGTAACTAAAATTAACAAGTGTCTCCAATTTGTGTGACCTCAATTAAATAATAGAAGTAGCCTCTCCCCTTGCGAACTTGTGCAATCCTGGGTGCAAGAGAAACTATTATTTACTTTGGGAATTGGGCCTTCCTTGGTGGGAAAAAGTACTCACCCCAAGGAAACTAAAATCAGCAATGAAGCTCTTTAGCTGAGTTACTCCCGACCGGTATACAAATGTGAAACCTAATGGAAAACTTAAGATTACACATGCAAATGTGTCACATGAACAAGTGAATTCCCCAAAACCCTATTGAGTATAACCTCTTTAGGTTGGAATTCCTCTTTCTCAGAGCTAATGTTTCCCCATGTGTGGCCACTCAAACGGGAGTCCCAAACTAAAATCCTTTGTGTCATTTCCAAAAAACTATCTATTTGCTAGCGCAGCTACGGTCATTGCTAAGGCATCCACATTCTCCCAATTCTTGGTAGAGGTGAAAAGCCTTCCATGGAAGATTTATGGGGGACTGAAGCTTGGTTGACCCGAGAAGTGAGTGCAATGTAAGGGGGAGCCTATGTGGCCAAGCTTCTAGATCGCCCACTAAGAATAAGTGTGGCTAGGGAAACCCATGTGGAATCTAGTGAATATAGTCCTTGCTTAACCTGGGATTGTGCTTTTCTTCATTGTGCATGTTTTTATCATTCAAAGAAAAAATATTGTGTTTTCCAAGTGTTTTCTAGGACATTGAACATATAAACACTTTTCATAGACCTAGAAACATTCATTCAAACTCAAACAATTCTATTTTTTTCCAAAATTGCAAACAAACTAGACCTCCATTCTGCCTACAACATATTTTCCATTCTCTACAACACATTCACTATTCCAAACTACATTTGAGACTTTCTATGTTGCAATCGCTCTGCTAAAATGCATTTGCTACCTTCTACAACACATCTGATTGGTCTGAAGCACATTTGATTACTAGAACGATGCAATTCCTTCTTTGTGCCACATATGTGACCTGTAGTGACACATTTTCTTATCCTAAAACACATTTGACATACTATAATTCATTCATGACCTAAAATGATGCAATTTACTAGCAAAAACAAAAACAATTTTATAGTCCAAAATCCAAATCTGAACATTTTTAATTTGTTGTCAAACATCTTTTTCCATTGGCCTCTATTAAAAACTAGATAAGGAATTGCTAATGTCCTTAATTCTTTTCATCTTTTAGTTTGGATTTCTCAATAGGTCCACCATTGCAAATTTTTAGTTGCATCCTTAGAGTCCATCATCTTCATCATTTTCAGCAATAAACCAACCTTTAGGTCCTCATATTATTACAAACTTTGGAATAGCAAATCTTAGCATACTTTGCAAAATCCTTTCCTTCAAGAGTAGATTATCATTGGACTTAGTAAAAATCATTTCTTCTAGTCATTGTCCTTTTGTGAGACATTTCCAACTCAAAATTCTAGTTAGGAAACCTCACTTTGTCATCTTGTCATTTAGTCACACCTACAAGTCCTTTGATGATCCAAATTGAGACATAGAACAAGCTTTGAGTGGTTGAGTAACCTTTTTCTAAAGTCCACCAAAATTACTTTGACCTTTGCATTTGCATGCCTTAGAACATTCAAGTCATTTTAGTCCTCATTTTTCATATGCCATTCCAAAAATCCAAAAATAAAAAAATAGTCATACCTTTCATCTTAGTCCTCATTGTCCTTTGACATTTGACACTTCCTTTAGACAACATTGTCATATTACAAAACATAGTTATGTTTGCATTCCTTATTCACAAAAATCCAAAAAAATAGTGTCATATTATCATCTAGTTGTCATTTTCATCTTCCTAATTTGAGAAAATCCTTATATGGTTAAGACTAGGCTTCAAAGGAAAAGAAGACAAATGGATAATTTTGGACAAGACACCAATACCTATAACTTTTCTAATGACATAAATTGAAACATGAACCAAGACACATCTTTTATCAATCCTTTTAGTGACGAGCATGCCATCTTCATCACACGACCCCTTTGAACCATTCATACATAGAGATGAAAATGGACATGTATTTGTGGAAGATTGAGAAGCTGCCACATAAAATTCTAACATAGCCTCATTTGTGGAAGAATTAGTCTTGCAAGATTCAAAAAAATTTCTAGCCATGCTCTTACACAAAGGGGCTAAATTTCTGTGTGGATTTGACATTAACACTTTAAGAGTAGCTTCCCCCGATCACAATGCCAAAAACAATTCAAATAATACCTCCAACACTAGCCAACCTCAACACAACACGAACAATATTGGTACCACCAAACAAATTGCTACAAGCACCCTCAATGCTACCTCTAATGGTACCTCCTCACAAATTCTTCCAACACAATGAATGTAATATCCATTGGAGGTACATCAACCATGTCACAATCAATGGGAGATACCTTTGGATCCTCAACAATGGGGGTAAGTTCGTCACACCTCTTATTTGGAGCTTCATCTAGCACCATGGGAATGACAACATCAAGCCTTATACTTTGGTCTTCAAATACTGCCATGGGATTAAATTCATGCAACCCCTTTGGGATAAATAAATGATGGATTTCCATTCTAGGACCCCAACTAAATGTCAATATGTCATCACAACTCAATACCAATGCCAACATTCCCCAAAGGAAAAACACAAACATTCCCCATGGACACATGTACCAATTTGGACAAGAAAATTAGATTATACAACATATGATTTCATTTGGAAAACAAAACACTCAAGGTCAACATATTGCATAGATATCAACTAATACTGTTGGAGGGTACATTCCCACATATGCGTCACACATCCATACCCATCAATACATTCCCAATCAAAACATGCAATACCAACAACCTTCATCCCAAAATGTGTCATAAATCTCACAACAGCATGCCCCTCAACAATATCAAAATACATCCTCACAACAAATGGGGACTCATGGAATACCAATTGCTAGCATGTGTGATGCTACCAATAATCTCATAATTGACGCACTCACAACCCAAATTGCGACCTTGCAAAAATAGATGGAAACCATGCAAATGCAATAGAAAAGGACTCACACATAATATGACCTATGCCCATACCCTTTTGACATGAGTATATACATACGACAATTCCCTCCTAGATACGTGGTGCCAAACTTTACTAAATACAAAGGAAAGACAAATCCTTTTGAAAAAAATTGAGAATTTACAACCAATTGTGTGGACATCACCTATGAACATACTTATTTGATGAGAATCTTACTTAAGAGTCTTGTAGGTCCCATGCTTGAATGGTTTTCCACCTTGCCTAAGGGAATAAAATCATGGGATGAACTTGTAGACACGTTTGTGCAAAATTATGCCTATAACATTGACATTGATGTCTCCATTACCATTATATGTACGGTTATTCAAGAAGAAACTGGTGAGACCTTTATCCCATTCTTCCAAAGGTGGATAATTCTAGCAAGTCTTTGCCACATTGAGATACCAAAGAAAGAAAAAGTTGACATGTTTGTCCAAAACCTCCTAGGCCCACTAAGATATGGTTTACAAGTTCATTGTTGTGCCACCTTCACATACCTAGTCAAAAAAGGAGTCCAACTCAAATATTCCCTTATTGGTAAAGGAGAACTCAAATATGGAAACAAGAACATGAACACAAACCCACCTACTAACAAAAATAAGTATTGGGTCAAGAATAAACACATCACCAATGAAGGCATTGTTGATGCTAAGATGGTAAACACAATGGGTCCTATACTCACCCTTAAGGGAGCTCAACTGCAAGGCTGACCAATGGCCACATTGATACCTACTGCAAATGTTCAAAATAGTCAAAATAGTCAAAACCAAGGGCAACCATGTCAGACCAAGAAATTTCCAAAGAGATGTACATACACCACCTTGGGTGAAGCAATTGAAGATGTCCTTAAGAAGCTCCTTCAAAATGATGTCATCACATTATAGGACCTTAAGCCATATGACACAAGAAAATTCAAGCCATCTTGGTGGGATGAAAATGCATTATGTGATTACCAATGCGCTAAAGGGAATAAAACCTCCTCTTGTTGATAATTAAGAAATATTGTACAAGACTTCATTGAAAATCGCACCATTAAACTAGGTGGAAAATAATTCATGTCAAACACATACCACACTATTCATAAAAACCCACTGCAGGACCATGTTTCAAATAATTCATCTACGTTAGGCCCCAAGACTTACAATAACTGAGCCAATTATACTCCCTCTACTTTCGACTATTCTGGTGGACCCATTATTAATCACCTTCATTCTATTGATGAATATTCCAATACAATTACCATCAAGAAAACACCTGAGTCTAATGTCACTAATCGAGGTGATAAAGTCACCATAGCTAGTCCTCCTCCTCCTAGACAACCAAAGATCATGATACCTGGTCCATCCACCAAATAGTCACAACCTAGTCCATCTGCTAAATAGTCATAACCTAGTCCATCTACAAAATAGACACAACCTAAGGGATAGTTATATCTCATTGACCAATTAGGAAAAAGACCTGCTCAGATCTCTATACTAGAGTTGCTACACATTTCTCCCATGCACAAGGCCATAGTTGAAAAAACATTACAAGAGTCTTCTATTCCTCATGACATTGATGTTAGCCAATTTGAAGCTATGGTGGGATACCTAACCACTCCCCATCATATAACATTTTTAGACCAAGACTATTAATCACCAAAGTCTAGCCATAACAATTCCTTACACATCAAACTCTTTATCCACAACCATAAAGTCAGATGAGTTTTAGTAGATGGTAGAGCAGGACTGAACACATGCTCCCAAAAACTAGTTAGGGCTCTAGGCTTCTTTGATGATTGTGTAGACACTACTAAGATCATTTGTATAAAGTAATATGATGATGAAGAACACTCCTCTTGGGGCATTATCATACTTCCTATCCAAGTTGGCCTGGTCATTATAGATACAACATGTACAGTCCTAGATCTTGAGCTACCATACAACATTTTTCTTGGCTGACCTTGGATCCACACCCTCAAAGTTGTTCCATCCACCTACCATCAATTCTTGAAGTTTCCCTTTGATGACACTGAGATCACCATATATAGAGACCTTGATCCCTTGCAGTATTGCACCAATTTAAGGGGTATTTCAGAACATCATGTGCCCACTAATAGATAAGCTTCGATTCCATCTTCATTGAATATGTCAATCTATCCACACTCACCAAACCATCCACATCCACTTCCTCATCTTCTATCACACCATCTATCTCCATCTCGAAGGCTAATCCTAATGCCAAGATCTAGGACTAGGGTTTTGGAAAGTATAAATTGAACACAACCTACTACATCACTAAGATTCCCAAGTCTCCTAAGGCCTATGGTCAACCTTGTTTTAGAATGGAGCCTAAAGAAATTTTCAAAGTTCCTCTGACACGAATTTTTATAAAATGGGGTGAAATGAGCAAAGAAGACATCAAGGGCATATCAACTTGGATTTACAAAGACTGAAAAGATCCATCTCATTAGTAGTCCAGATATATGGCAAAGGATATTACATAATGAAGGAAAAAGGTTGTGATAGAACTAGTGGCCTTGGAAAAAATAAAATTGGAATGTGAGACCCTATAATGCCTTCCCATAGACCAAAGCTTCTTGGGTTAGAGTTTGGGCTACCCAAAACCAATGATCAGAGTACCAATGTACTTTTAGGTGAGAGTGTGAATGCTTCCGAAAGTGTTGAGACTATGGAAGATTCCCTTACTGAAACTAACTCACATGAATGGGAATTTGGTTCCAAAAGATCCCTCAGTGACTATTGCCTTGAAAAATTGTTCCTTGATCCTTGTGCACTTCCCTTTGACCAATGATTTAGATAGATGTTCAAATTTTACCTTCTTAAAGACACTCCCAAATTCCCATTGAAGAGAGAAGGGGTCAGACTATTTTTTCCTTGTGATAATGATAAACCTACACCACCATCTGACCATCAATCAGACACACCCATTTGGCCATCTGACCTTAATGACCATCATTCATATTCATCTGAATTTCCAAATGACATTGTTGACCATGATTCCAATCCCTTTGTCCCATATTTTGATAATGAGTCTAAATCATGTGAAGGAGAATACTGGATCGAATCTGAATGGGAGTTGGAAGATGGAAATTTCATCTTTACCCTTTCTTAATCTGCCTACATGATTTCTACATCCTCCCCACCTTTTTCCAATACTAATGATGGTATCTCCCTTGCCTACCCACAACTAATTGATTGGGATCAACAAGTCTTGTCGATTATGGACATATTTCAAAATGACAAAGCCATTGCAAAATTCGTGGGACTCCGCGAGGGTATACCAAGTGGGGACTACAAGGCTAGATTCACCATAGACCTAGATTATGCAACATAATTTTGGGAGACTATGTAATCCTCTAGTTGGAAAAATAAAAATAAAAGTAAAAATAAAAAGTCACATCTTTAGGTGAAAATTGAAAGGCACATTTTGATGATAGAAAAGTAAAAATAAAGGACATATTTGAGGGTGAAAACCTCTCTGAGGCACCCAAGGATGGAGGATTGGACTTTGTCCCTATCACACAAGAAAAATTGGTAATGCTCATTGAGGACATCATGGAAGTTAACATAGCCACAATAGAAGACCCTAAAATTGTTCTCTTTGTAGCATCTTTGACATAGGAAGAAAAGCCTGAATTCCAAAAATTCTTCTCAGAACATTAGATTAACTTTGCATGGTCATATGAAAACATCCTTGGGTTGGATCTAGAATGAGTATTACATCATCTAACCTTACTTCAAAATGCTAAGCCAATGAAACAAAAGCTGTGAAAGATGCACCCACAAATTTCCTTGTTAGTTAAAGCGGAACTCAAGAAGTTTTTATATGTGGGATTCATATGGTCAATAGACTACGCTAAACATATTTCAAATCTTCTACCTATCACCAAGCCAAATGGTTAGATTTTCATTTGCATAGACTTTCAAGATTTGAACAAGGCATGTCCAAAGGATGACTTTCAATTACCAAACATAGATATCATAGTTGACCTTACAATAGGATACGAGATGCTATCCTCATGGATGGTTTCTTGGGTTATAACTAGATTTGGATTGCCCCTAAAGATCAACATAAAACAACATTTACATGTCCTTTGGGTACATACTATTGGAACATCATGCCTTTTGGTCTGAAGAATGCAAGCACCACATAGCAAAGAACCATTACAACAATATTTCATGACATGATGCACAAGCTAATGGAAGATTATGTGGATGAAATTTAGGAAAAGTCTTTGACATGCAAGGATCATCTTAATGTGCTAGAATTTTTTTTCAAGAGACTGGAAGAGTACAAGGTCCACTTGAATCCTTAGAAGTGCATTTTTGGTGTGACATCAGGAAAACTTTTGGGATATATATTTTCTCGTAGAGGCATTGAAGTTGATCCTGCCAAAGTGAAAGCCATATTAGACATGCCTCCCCCAAAAGGAATAAGTGAACTCGGGACATTGCAAGGCAAAATATAGTCTATCTGATGTTTGATTGCACAACTAGTAGACAATTTCCAACCATTTCAATATCTCTTACGTAAAGACATCCCCTTTGTGTGGAATGATAAATTTCAAGAGTCCTTTCAACAAATAAAGGATTATCTATTGTCACCACATGTTTAAATGCCACCTACTGAAGGAAAACCTTTGATTCTATATATTTCTACAACAACTTCAGCATTGGGGACATTGCTTGCACAAAATGATCACAATGAAAAGGAAAGGGAAATATACTACATCAATAAGACATTAGTCGGATATGAGCTTAACTACACATCCATTGAACATGATTATCTAGTAGTTGTCTTTGCTGCTCAAAGAATCACAAGACACATCTAGTAGCAAATATTTATCCCTTGAAGTATCTCCTAAGTCATGCAACATTGATAGGTCGCATAAAAAAATGGGTTATTATCTTGAGTGAGTATGACATACAGTATGTGGAATGAAAAGCCATAAAAGGACAAGTGATAGAAGATCAACTCATAGTTGCACCTCTATAAGGTGATCATCCCCTAGTAATATATTTCCCTAATGAGTCGATATTTCATATAGAGCCTAAATCACCTTGGAAAATTTATTTTAATGGATCTCATAGTAGTCGCAACTTGGGGTTAGGTATACTATTTATCACACAACAAGCAGATTCCATCCCTAAGTCATTTTGCATTTCTTTTCTATGTACAAATAATGTTATAGAATATGGGGCACTTGTCACAAGACTCTGAATGGCTATAAAATGGAAAGTAAAAAAGCTTCTGGTCTTTGGATATTCTTAGTTGGTCATCAACCAAGTCAATGACGAATATGACACCAAGGATGAAAAGCTAATGTTGTATAAATAAATGGTCAAAAAAAATTAGTCATATTTCCATATGTTGGCTTTGGAACAAGTTCCTAGAGCACAAAACAAGGTAGTAGATGCAATGGCTACAATCAGATCTTTCTTAGACATTCCTAGCAATATTCCATAGTTTGAGTTCTTGGTGGAACAACTCTCGGTTCTTGCATATGACATTCCAGAGTCAGAAATGGTTTGCGAGCTTGTTGGTCCCAACTCTCCATGCTATCAAGGCATATACAACTATCTCCAGTCCAAGACCCATCCCCCAAACCTATCCAATAATGAACAAAAATATTTTATCTATAAATCCACCTGATAGACCATCATCAATGATACCTTATACCATTGTAGCTTTAACAATACCCTTCTTCAATTTCTTGACACTAGCGAAGCACAAACTTTGTGTGAGGTACATGAGGGTATATGCAGATCTCATTCGAGTGGTTGTACTTTAGCTAAGAATATCATGAGACTTGGATATTATTTCCTGACAATGGAAAAATACGCACTTAGTTTGTCAAAACATGTCACCAATGTCAAATACATAGTGATTTGATTCATGCACCAGGACAATAATTTTGGTCAATTACTTCTCCATGGCCCATCACACAATGGGGACTCAATCTAATGGGAAAAACCCATCCTACCTCTTCTAATGGCCATAAATTAATTATCACTGCCACTAAGTACTTCACTAAGGAGACCAAAGCCATCCCCCTCACATACATAACTAGCAAGCAGATTTCCAATTTCATCCTCAACTACATCATCTACTGATATGGTGTTCCAAAGTCCATCATCATAGACAATGGTCATCCCTTCAAGAATACAAACATACGCGAGTTATGTGAATGCTTCCACATCCAACATAATTTCTCCATGCCATATTATCTACAAGGAAATGGTCAAGTTGAGGTGTCTAATAAAATAATTATCAAAATTCTTAAGAAGACAATAAATGATGCTAGCTGTGACTAGCACATAGAACTTAACCCTACTTTGTGGGATTATCACACCAACATCCACACACCTACATGAGCCACTCCATTCACCTTGGTCTTTGGAGCTAAAGCCATCTAACCCATCGAGGTTGAAATGTCATCTTTACAAGTCTCCCTGAAGGGTTTGATCGATGATGAAGAATATAGAAAATCATGACTACATGAACTAGAAATGTTAGAGGAATGTAGAAAAAATGCTTTAAATCATTTATAAGCATATCATAATCACCTTTGTTGTAGTTATAACAAGAGATTCATGGTATGAAAGTTTGACATTGGTGACTTGGTCCTAATGCAAAATCCTAGGAATTAGTCTGATAGAGTGAAACCTGACAAGTTCAAGCCTAATTGGATGGGTCCTTACATCATCAAAACCTCAGTTAGTTTTGGATCTTATCAACTAGCTACTCGAGATGGTGAAGAATTGATAGAACCCATCAATAGTCTACACCTCCAAAGGTTCTACAAATATCATCAGAGAGCTAGGTTGAAAACCATAAAAAATACAAAGAAATTGAAAAATATAAAAAATCATCACCCTGATGAAAACTTGGCAAATAGGTGTCTTGGTAACACCAAAAAAAAATAAAAATGATGAAACAAATAGTAAGGAGAAATAATTTTTCCAATAGTGAAAACCTAGTAAACAAGCACTTTGGAAAAGTACCAGGGTGAAAAGATGGCAAACAAGTGCCATGTGTAGTTCATCTTTACTTTTCCATCTACTATCACTCTATCTACCTTGGCACATAATAAACATCCACTTTTTTGACACCATCATGACACCCGTCTCAAAACCATGCCATTTATTTCCATGGCTAACAATGGTTGACATCAGTTCTTGCATACTGTTCATCCATCACCCCAAGCATAACCCTTTTCATGTCCTTCAAACCTGGCTAGTCCTAGACCTGTAAAAAGAAAAAAAACTCATAAAATTTCCAAAAAAAGACAAAAAAGTCATAAAATTTCTTGAAAATAATACAAAAAAAATCATAAAATGTCTTGAAAAAAAAATCAAAAAAATCAAAAAAATGTCTTGAAGAACTACAAAAAATAAAAAATATGGCAAAAACACAAAAAAATACAAATAACACTTGAAAACCCCAAAAATAGAGTCAAAACTTGTTAAGTTAGTTAGTCTCTGTCATTGTTGAACTATGTTGTCTCTATACATTTGCTACATAGGCAAGGCCATCAATTGATGGTCCCCCAAGACATTAGGTTAGTCCATTTAGGTTTGTCAAGATAAAATAATGGCTCAATCTTTTGTCATCAAGAAAAATTCATTGGTCGTGTCAAAATATGAGGTCTCTGAGTGTATGACGTAAGAAAGGTCATCAATCGATGAGCCCCTGAGGCTACATTAGGTCAGTTAATTAGGGTTCATGACACTGCATTGTCACACACATCAAATGTATTCAAGTCAAACAAATCATTCCAAAACAGACAAAATCCTAATCAACATGTCAATTATATCAGCATGTCGACATCGACATGTAGTCAATTCTATCACGTAATTAACTTTTGTCAAACTTAGTCAAAACTAGTCAAACTATCAACTCTTGGTTATTATTTAGATGTATCCTTCTGGAGAATGGCTCCTATCATTTATTTATGCCTTAGGATGTTTCCTTCCTAGGCATCATCATAGTCATCTGGTATTTTGAGCGATTCTCATGACATTTAACGATCGATCCTATCAACATCGACATAATTTAGGATGTGTCCTTCCTTAATTTGGCAACTTCAGCATTCATCACCTAAACATCGTCAAATGTAGCATTTTGGCATAAAAAAACTTGACATTCAGACACACTTGACAAACACTTGGAAAACACTATCTTTTCATTTTTTCCTTTTATTTTTCATCATGGTACTAGTTCCTTGAGGATGTCCTAACAATAGGATTTAGAGGAGCAATGATGTATCATGATGATTGGCTTGTCTTGTCTTTTTCAAATAATTATGTTGCTAGTTCCTCAAGGATGTCCTAGAAATAGGATTTATAGCAGCAACGACATTTCATGACTTGTCTTTCTTGTCTTTCTTGTTTTTATGGTTGGTTGTGACAAAAAGATAGGGGAAATTGTGCTCTTAGTATGAATTATGATCATCCTTTTCAGCGACTTCCTGTCTCATGTGATGGTATGACCTTGCACACCATTGATCTATATCATATCATGGAGTTTGTTGTCCATTACAATAATCTACCCAATGATGATTAAGAGCAACAACTATTAGTTCTTCGGTAATATGGTGAAGGATTTTTTCTTTGTATGAACATCCATCTCCTTTTGTCTTGTCATCTCTCCTCTTCCATCTCTTGATGATATCCTGTGACATAGAAAAATATAAATGCATACATGATAATATAGACATTGCATTAGTTCATCATAAATTTACATACATTCATTCACTTAGTTACACTATGCATTAAAAATTCATTAAGGCATACATTAATTGAACATCCATTAGCATATTTTCATTCATTTACATTCACATAGCAGAAGTGCATTAAACATTTTCATACATCAGCCATATTTGTAATGAAATATACATCATAACATAAGGAATTGCATGTCACATTATCCATATATATATAGTCATGCATCACTGCATCCATAATCATAAACATGGCATTCATTATAATAAAAAAATTATGCATCCATATAGAGCACAATCATCATCATGGCATATAATAACTATATACATCTCATAAAATAATATCACCATGGAATATAAGCATACATAATCATCATAATTGCATACATCACATGAAATATGAAATGCATCATCATAATCATCATCATAAGTGCATATATCATAAACATAATCAACACATCATAATCATCATCATAAGTGAATGTATCATAAACATAATCAACACATAAGGCATCATCAATAACATAAATCATATAGGCCACATCAAAATTACATCATATATATAATCTCAAAAATCATGTCACAGGATAGAGTCATGAGATATTTCAAAAATAGAACTCGTAGGCCTGATGGTCAACTTATAAGTGTCATAACATAATGTATGAAACATAATAACAAGATAAAAATCATAGTGCCCTAGGCAGTACTCTGCTCATCTCCTCAAGGAGAAGATTGAGGTGAGTGGTGCTCGGTGATGAGAACTAATACTGATGGCATTGTAGACCTGGTGGGCAGAGTCTGTGAAGCTAATGGATCTATGACTGGAGGCTAGCTATGCTTTGACATGTGACCTGAGGCAGATGAACCATGGCTATTGCTAGACCTATGACCCAAGGAATGCCTATGACTGTGATGGGATCAATGACCTAATGAATTCCTTGAGGAAGTAGAACCACCCACACTACTCTAACTATAGTTGTTGTGAGTCCAACTTCTAGTCCTTGACCCAATCCTTGTCCTACTTTGTGATCTAGAAAAACTAGGTTCTCTCTGATCATCTGGAACTACTCTCTCATGTAGTAAAAGATATTGGCCCCTGATAATGCTGACCCTGGCTAACTCCCTTGCAACATCCCCAAGTGGCCCTGAACATAGCTGCACAAACCCCACACACCATCTCTCTATCTTCTATTTTCAGATCTCAGCCTGATCCCACTCTACACGTGTAACCTCTAACTATTCTCGCAAGGATCTAATCTTTGTAGTGGCCTCATCCAGTCTCCTTTGCATGTCTGTTAATCTATGGTTCATAGTAGAATCATTAGACAAAGGTGGTCCTCTGGGCATGTCATTGTCTCTCTCCACCATCCACTCCTGTAGCTACCTCTCTTCCTCATCCATAGCATCCTCACTACCAATGTCCAACTCCTCCTCATCATCACCCCCAATAACCTCCTCCTCTCCACCAAAATCCAAGGCCTCGTCTACTACATGCACCTTAGCCTCCACATCTACCTGATGTCTAACCTTGGCCTTTGGTCTCCCCTCCTTGTATCTCACCTCAGCCTCTAGCTGCCCCTCCTCCTATCTAGTTTCCTCATCCCTCTCCTCCTCCTTAGCCACCTTAGGGATAACATATAAAGGAGCCCTCTCCACACACTGTCATACTCTCTTGCCATGTCTCTTTCCATCTCCACTCTTCATCCTACCTCCACCCCCACCATCTTCTTTATCATCTCTATCATCTACTCCAAATCTCCCCCCATCTCCTCTTCCTCTATCCCCTCTACATCCATCCCTCCCTCTCCATTTTCCACCATATCTATCTCCTCTACCTCCTTGGCACACTTGCGGTATAACTGAATGATGATCTACTAGTGCTAGCCCATCTGGGTCTGTCAAAGGCTATGGTCTATGTGCCTGCCACCATGCATCAAACTTAGCTGTCATCCTAGGATCTACAAGACCTCTCCATGCCCACCATTGTGCCACCAACCCATCCATCTATTACTCCATTAAAGGAACTGATATAAATGGTCCCCATATGGTCTCTCATGAGGATCTTGCATACTCTGCTATCCCCACTGGCACATCCTGTCACTCGCCAAACTGCTATAACACCTGTTAGGGTAGGTACATCTCAATGATCAACTGTGACTATATAGTCTGACCAATAAGATATATGAACTATCTACAAAATGGTAAATGATATCCCTCATCAACCCACTAAGTACAATCCCTGTACGGTCTCTAGACAAATGCCATCAAAGTTTCAATCTTGTGTCATCAATAGTTTGTCTCTCCAACTCTGGTCTACTAAAGGCCACCCGCATCTAAATAGACATAAGCCATCCCCTCAGCTAGTTGTGGTCTCTGAATAAGTTGACAGAATATGAGGATATGCTCCTGAGCCCATATCATAAGAAAGCTCATCTCGTAGCTAATACTATGCAAACCTCTATATGCTACCTGCTACAACTAATGATAAAGCATACCTAGAAGACAAGGCCCCATGCAAAATTAGTCCCATCCTACCTCATCCTCACAAGTACATCTCCCCAACTGGTTAGGAACCTGTGTCTACGCTGGTCTAGAATCAAGATACTAGCAATCAGTGTGCACAACATCTCATCACATTGAGGATAATGCTCTGCCATGAACTCCCATCAAATCTCGTAGCCATTGATGCCTATCCTTGCACCATCATTAGCCTCATAAAACTCTATAATGGCCTGGTGTGCCTGCTATGGATCATATAAAACCCACTCTCCTCGGATCAAAAGGCATAGAATCCGATAAACATCTTCAAGTGTCACAGTGGCCTCTCCTATCAACAAATGGAATGAACATGTTTCTGAATGCCATCTCTCGATTAATGCTATCAAAATTCCCCTATTTTCTCAAACAATGGGCATATAGGTCACATAATATAATCCTAGTTGCATTAGTCTTCTATGCTCTTTTTTCTGTAGTTGATCTCTAAAGGAATATGTCGATGGCCTAAACTCGCACGTGTAAATGGGTGGTAATCATTTTTACACATGCAGAAACGAGAGTTAGCACATAATTAAACATCATTGTTACCATCTATTTAATCAAACATAAGCAAAAATTAAGTCTATAACTAAGTCAACCTTGGTCAAAGTAAAATGCATCATGTCAATGACAAATGCATCGTGTGTTTGCATTGCATAAACTCATGAATGCACTATCTTATGGCACATGTGTCACCTCTGCTTTCATATGGGTATGTGTAGGATCATGATGGGCCAAAAAGTGGCGATATGATAGGTATGTGTAGAGTATGTGGCTAATGAATTTTTTTTACCCAAAATTGATGAAATGAAAAGGGTTTTAAAGGAGATTCTCAACTTTCCACCAATATAAATTATGCTTTACTTTGAATTTAATAAATAATTATTATTCATTTTCTATTTGAATTACAACTAAAATCCTGATTAATAGGTTGATTGAAAAACATCTATAGCTTTTAAACAGAATCATATTTTTTGAATCTGAAACATACATCACATTCTATGCTTTGATACTTTAGGATTAAAAAATAAATTGAATTTCATAAATTTTTGACCAAGTTAAGGTGGTCAGACATATGAACTTTTATATTTTTTAAAATTTGTAGTAAAAAATTCCTAATTAATTATTTACTTGGAAAAAAATTACAAAAAAAATGCATCACATTGATACATGAGTCATCTACTTATATCTAAAATCTTATAAAAAAATATTATCATTTTGTGGTTAGGGTGGTCAGATAGACACCTACTTCTTATTTTTTCCTTGAAATTTAAGTACGACTGCATTGAAATTTCAAATTTTCACCAAATAGATTTCTTTTTTTAAACAAACGGTAGTAATTAGAAACTACATTAAACTTGCTACAAATTCCATTCTTACATATTTTTGAAATAATATAGGTAACTTATTCAAATTTTTACGTCAAGTTGTCTAAATTTGATTTTTCTAACTTTCATCACCACTTAAGGGCCTATTTTTCCATGATGATCCTTCACATACCCATATGCATCATTGTAAGAACATTCTCATTGAATGGCCTTGCGCTTGCATCATGACAAAGTTATTGCATCTCTATAACTATCATTTTTGTCGGACGATGACAATTGCATCTGACCAATCCACAAATGCATCACTTCCTAATGGATCCCTCTTGATTGCATCATGACACATCAAATGCGTGCAACGTGAATGAAAATGCATCTTTTGAGAATGCATTTGTGTTGCAACACATTCATTGACCTAACTTCTAACCCTAAAAAACATGTAAAACGATGAAATGACGAAGTGGGCAAGACATACTTATTGGTGGATCTATGCCCTTTGGCCATCTGAAAGTCTAAACGATGTATCTGTAGTGCTTGTTCACTAGAATCACCATCTTTGCATGAAGTATCCTCTGTCTAAACTCTCAAATTTCAAATAGTAAAAGTGAAAATGTATTGACTTTTTACCCATTTTGAACCTATTTATAAGGTACAAGTGGGATTTTCTTGCAAATTTTATTATTGGAGACTCTTTTGACCAACTTTGACTAGCCTGTTGCCTACTCTAAACATGAAAAAATTCAAAGCTACTTGCACCATTGATTTTCTTGACACCAAATTGAATTATCGAGACACTTTCGAATTTTTTTTGTCACTAGGCAAAAATTTAAAAAAATTCCCGAGGGGGCATAGATACTCCCTACCTTCATTGGGGCATATTTTTGACTGAATTTTCTATGTCACAATGCGATAGGCTATATTATGACAAAGAGGGGAGAAATGTAGACATATAAAAATGATCTAGGCCTGCAAGTTCTATTTTCTCCATATTTCTTCCTAGCATAATTAAAATATTTTAATTATGTCCTATGGTCCAAATTCAACTATTAATTAAATATTTTGTAGTTATTTAATTAATTCATGTCTTTTATTCCTCCTGATAATTTAAATAAATAAATTTTATTTATTTATTTAAATATGTCGTTCATTGTCTAATGTCTCTCTAGAATTAAATAAATTCTTAAATTTATTTAATTATCCTTGGTCCACTATTTCTTCCTGATTATTTAAATAAATAAATTTATTTATTTATTCAAATACATCATTAATTTCTAAATGTATTCTTATAATTAAATAAATTCTTTTATTTATTTAATTATTGTCCATCTTGGCATTCTCCCAATTTTAAATAAAATTATATAAAATTGTCCCACTTTCTAATTTTCTGTCACATGGTCCCACATTTTGAATGAAATTAATTTTTAATTCCAAACAAATTTTCTCCTTAAATCAAATAATTTCTAATATTATTTGATTTTCCAACTCTTTCTTTTTCCATGTCATTCTTATCTTATTGTCACTTGTCATCTTGTCCATTGATTTGATTTTCTTAAGTCAAATCTTGACCATGTTCATTTCAAATTTACTCTAATGTTTCCCTAACCCTAATTTTGGGTTGACACATTCAATCTTGACCAGTGATTCTAGGGAATTTGTCAATCTTCAATCTTGTCCATTCATCGAAAATTGACTTTTCTATAAAATGGCAATTTTGGCCTCATTTGACATACTTCATACATCTACATCTTAGGAAATATTCATCTTATCTCATCTCTTGGAATTATCTTGACATCTTAGGCTCTTTTATGCATACTTTAGGCATGCTTCATAGTTGATTAGTTGCATTGTGAGGTATTTTGAGTAGAATCCTTCAACATTTTCTTAGGACATTGGCATCATCATAGGTTGCTCATTACAAATCTAAGGGAAATTATCTACTTGCAACAAATAGAGAAGGTGCAATGAGGTTAATCATGGAGGTTGAAGACATTTGGTGAGATCTTTCCTTTTTTTCATGTTTTTACTCCTTTGTGCTTCATTTTTTTGCTTTGGGTTATCTTATTTTAATCTCTAATATACTAATCCAAGTTTTTCCCTAAGCTACAAGACACTTTCTAAAAACCCTAACAGTGACCCATTTTCCACTAAAGGCAAATGAATCCTCAGTGGGCCCCAAAATAGCACCTTTTTAGCAAGGTACACATCATTTGACCTTCTTAAAAACCACCTTTTTGTTAGTATAACAGTTAGGCTTAATTTCTACACCCTAGTTACATCATATTGCGCACATCATTGAATGAAACAATCACCTAGTTAAAATTAGGTTCATCATTGATACCCTATTGATGGTGAAAATGTTTTTCTATGTTTTAGGACTTTAATACAATGCATCCATATGAATTAATATAATGTGTTTGTAGGAATTAATATATTAATGCACCTATACAACTTAATATAATATGCTCATATGACTTATTATAATGTGCATTTAGGAATTAATATAATCTTCCTATAGGAATTGATATAATATTCCCATAGTACTTAATACAATGCTTTTATAAATGGAATATTTACAAAGAGAAATTTACTAAATTCCTGTAGGACTTATACATATAATTCCTATTGGTTTTATATTATGCTTTTTAGGTCTTACATCTAGCATTTAGCCACTAGGTGGTGTCACTGACACATGCACACTCCCCCTCAATTATATCACCTAAGGCCAAGCATTGTTATTAATTTGGAGTGTATAATGCCTAGAGGTATTATATTATTCTTATTAGGTCTTACATCTAGGATTTATCCATGAGATAGTGCATGCATACTCTACCTCAATGGAATCATTTAAGGCCAATCACTTTGATATGTGATGGCTAAGATTCCAATCTATTTATTTTTATCATAGTATACAACTAGATAATTAGATGAATTGAATTAGAGAGAATGTTTATGCTCAAATACTTTCTCTTGAGTTAGGTTTCAATGATCTTCAATGTTCTTTTTTTTCTTTGGAAATGATATTTTTGGTAAGAGTAAAATAATTTCATTTGTCATATAGTAAAGGTGGTACATTTACAATTATCTTCCATAAATATTAAAAGGTTCATTATTTATTTAGGGTCTTATTTTGTATTTGTAATTTTTGTTAAAAAACATAGAATATAGAAATTGAAATTATTACACCATACATTGAATAGCACCTACACTATTTATTTGGAAGGCATATTCAAAAATAAAAGAACCAAAATTGTTAGTAAAATAATAATCAAGTAAATTTTTTTCATGTAAAATAAAGACCATGATTAATTATATGCATTTGTAATTTTTCAATGAGCATAAAGTATTGCACATAAATTTGGAATATAGTCAATTTGATTGTAGATCAATAGCAAGGAGATCACAAACGATTTTTGTCAATATATGCATGAATAATTTTTAAATTTTTCTTTCAAGGAAAAAATATTCATGCTACTAATCATGTAGCAATGATCCAAAAAAAATTTAAAAACCATTCAATTAGCCTTTCTAGGCTTGATCCCCAAAGAGTCTGTTAGTGCGATATCCACCCATTATAATGGTCAATACCAAATGTTTATATGTCATGGCAATATAGTTAAAAAATGGATAGATGCAACATAGATAACAATATTACCTCTTTAGATAGCTGACAAAAAATTAAAAAAAATCATCTTCTTGGATATACTTACCCATTTGTGCATACCTTTATAAATTCAAGTATTACCCCTTAATATTCCTCTCTTCTTCATGCTATGTATGATAAAATTTCTTTGTGACTATAATTTAAATATTCAAATAACTAAGACCAAATGTTCTCACTCCCCTTGCAATACGAACTCTTCCAGGATTTTTATGAACTATTTCATATACAAAATAATTATTTTTAATTGGAGCCTTCATATATGATTTTTTTTTATATGCGTGATAATTTAATTTTGGTGTGATATTATAATACACTTATCAATTAAAAAGGTGAAGTTCCTTTACCTCCTACATTACTTCAAACAAGCATATGAAATTTTAACTAAAAAACTAAATCTCTCAAAAATGATGATGTGAGAATATCTAAAGTCATATGAAAGGAAACTTCATACCATATGGTATATGTGGGGATAAATTTAAGAAAATAACTGTAAGTAATGTAAAACAAATCTTTGAGAAATTTATTGGAATTAGACTCGGGTTTAAAAAGAAAATTCATTTGACTAGAGATATGAGAACCAATACTTGACTCTCTCTCTTAAAAACATATGGTAATATTAATATAACAAACATTTGGGATATGATAACTTAGAGTTCCAACATGACTCATTTTTTATCAAGTTATAATTTTTAAACTAAAAGTGTTTAAATAAGTGTTACAAATACTTTATAATTATAATTCATGACTAATGTCATTTATAAATATGAAACAATTGTCAAGTTTTTGATAAAATTTCTCTAAATGAAAGCCTTTATCATGTTATTGTTCCACACATGAGGGAAAATGACTAGGGACAATGATTCCACCAAAAAAAAATCCATAATATGAAGAAAAATTGCATCCATAAAGTCTTCATGTCCCTATTAAGATACTGACCTAATCTTGAAGCTACAATTTTAATATATCCTTATGTAATTAGGAGCTAATATATTAATTATTTTAAAAACATTTCATTTAACAGATGACCATGTAACTGTAGTGTAGAAAAATGTATCCCTCTACATTTTCACACTTTTTGGGCCCTTGTGAACTAAATGGACACAATTGTGCCATATTTAGGGTGTTGTAAAGTGTTTTCTTTCACTTTCACACTAATTGAGGGTTTTTATTAATTAATTGGTCTTATTTATTCTTTATTTGGCCTTATTTTGCATCCATAAGCCTAAATTAAGGCATCTTTTTGAGGATAATCCTGGCACAAACCAACACCCAATCATAATTTATGTGTTTTTAAATTGTATGGCCCAAATTTAGTGATATGGGACTCATAAAACACACGGGGTGTATGGGTCCCAGCTAAGTTTTGGTGCTCTAATTTGGATTTCACATAAATCTAAGGCTTTCTTGAAAAATGTTCCCTAAAGCCTAGCGTAATGGGACTCATACACCACTTTTGGCATATGAGTCTCATGTGGCTTAAGCCTAAGTTTAATTCAAATTCTTAGTGGGATTTTATTCTCCTAGATCTGATGTTGGCTTGCAGTGTTGTAATTTTGAGAAATTTGGCATAAACAGGTATATATACAAAGTTATTTCACATATTTTATCCTAATCCTTCAACTATTCATGGATTCTAACAAATTTTAGTTCACAAAATTATTCAAGAGTTTACAAGAGCATTCAAGAGCATCCAAGAGCTAATTATCAAGTGTTTTGGAGCATTATTCAAGTATCAAGCATCATGTCAAAATCATTATGCATCATGTTTGCTTTTGAGCTAATATTTGTGATGTAGGGTTTCATGATTCAAGTGATCATTCAATTAAAGATCTACTAAATTCAAGAAAGAGTCAAGATCCACATTCCAGTCAGCCATTTTAGACATTTTTGTAGCCTTTTATTCCAAGGTTTGGCAAGTTGGAACGTTGGATATTTTTTAATTCTTCATTCCTCCTTTCCATTTGATTTCATTTCAAGGTTTGATTACCAAAATAGGGTTTGACCAAGGAAAACCATTTCCACTAAGAAAATAATTTTTTTCCCTTCTTTAGTGTGTGATTTGTAGATCTAGGTGGAAGATACATTGAAGAGAAATATTGGAAAAAAGTTGTCCAAGTTGGCACCTTGTTTACAAGATCACTAAAATACATATACAAAGGAGAATTTGACATTTCAAATTTGGAAATTAGGTTGAGAAGAAAGAGTAGAGATTGAATAATAAATTTAGATCTTGATCCTCCAAAAAATCCAAGCAAGACTGGTAGGCCACTTCTGGTGAATGAATCCCAGTATAAACACTTTTATATATTTCATAAGATCTAGACTTGTTATCACCAAATTCCAGTTTCATCCCATAAACCCTAATTTGGGACTAATATGCCCAACTTGGCATATGAGTCCCAATGTGTTTTAAATTTAGTATTTCTAACATTTCAGATATTTTTTCAAGTTTCTATTGGTTTCTACGTGTACCTCTTTGATTTCTCAATTTATTGTTCTAATTTACATTTATTTCTAGGTCATTAATTTTAGTCTTGCATATCATTAAGTTTCATCATTAGATCTTGCATGTTACTAGTCTTTCCAAGCCCTTAATTGGTGATGAGCCCCTTTTTTAATCTCTAATCATACCTTAGGAAAACCTTTATCAGAATTATTTTCTTCATCCCATCATTGGACTGAGATCTCTAGGGTTTCCTTGAGTGAAATTTGAAGGAATTAGGGTTTCCTTCTGTTCCATCTTCCCAAAAGATCTTTTAACTAACCTACCACATTTTCTTCAATTAATTTTGGTGAACCCACATTTAGAACACCTAATTTCTGATTTGGAGTGCATCATAATCCTAGATCTAGATTCCATTAACATTGCAATAGATTTTTGCATTACTTAATTTGCATGTAGGGTTTCTAAATCTCATATTAGTGAAAGTGCATATAGGTTGCATTTTTGTCTCTTGCATCATTGAATTGCATCTTAAATATGCATTTTCACTTAGCTTAGATATCATTCAAAACATAAAACATAACATTCATGGAGAATTTTCTAAAAATGATGCAAAACCCCTAATATGGGACTCATATGCCCCTCTAGGAAATTTAGTCCCAATACATAGTTTTTCCTAATTTCTAGGTATTATGTGGTATTTCTTTAATAGCAATCAAACCCCTAAAAAAACCTTGATCGGGACTCACATGCCCCTTTATGTGATTTAGTGTCATTTCATATTTTTAAACTATATTTTCTTGCATTAAAAAAATTGTTTCTATGTTTCTCTTTGTTGTCATTAGTTATTTGTTTTAGTTTGCAGCTTGTTTCTATTACTTTTATTTCATTGCATATAGCTTAATTTTATTTGAATCAGAATTAGAGCATAGCATTTATCTTGTGTTCATTGCATCTTGTATTTCATTGATTGTCCCTTGCATGAGCTTTTCATCTTGGTACATCCTATTGCTAATACTATATTGAGATGAAGTTTGAGATTCATGTCATCACACGATAGCACAATCATTGTGGATCTTGGGTTATTTAGCTCTTTCACTACTAGTGTTGACACTAGTTAATTAGGTATGGACCATACCTTTGACAACTCTTTACCTTCAAGTAATGTGACAAATGTTGAAACAATGGTTTCTAGTATTACAAAAGAAAACATAATCCAAATTCATGAAGAATTCTAGCAAATTGAAAAAATCAAATAAGTACTAAAACCATTTTCAACCACTACTATCCTTATCATAGATAACATACATCACATGATTGAATGTGAAGATAGAGTTGATCTTGTGCATAACATAGTTCAATTTTTTGGGAAACGTCTTACCTCAACCACTAGTAGTGCTTTACCTTCAAACAACATCCAAATCCAAGGAGGAATTCAAATTCCTTCTCCCATAGCCATTGCCTCTATTCCTATGTATACCAATCCTCAAGATACAACAACAATGTAACCTACTTGTAATGTCATTCCTACCTTGGGTATTTCTGCTAGCATGCTTAGTACCTCTGTGGCATCACATGTCATATCTCCTACCACTTTACCTCCCATGAGCATTTCATTCACTTGTCCCTCGAACACATATACACCCCCACCCTACTCACCTCCATCTCAAAATGTAAACAATGATGCCATCATAAATTAATTTTTACAAACTATTTCATCCCTTCAAAGCATGTTTCCATCATAAACCAAAATCAAAGTAGCCAACCTACATATTATATCAAAAGTTGTCCCTTATCCTTGGAGATATTAAGAATACTGATGCCACAACTTGGTATAGAGGTACCTCGATTTAAGAAATATGGGGGGAAATGATATCCTTTTAACCGTGTTTTTTCTTATACCACCTTTTGTAGTGACTTTATTCTTTACGATAAGCTCTTGGTTAAGCTTTTCCCTAGATTCTTGAAGGACATTGCATTAGAATGGTTTTCTTCATTACTGAAAAAACTCAATTTTTTCATTCAAAGAACTTGATGGGGCATTTATAAACCATTTCCAAGTGCATATGACTCCTAAGATGACCTTAGTCGATTTGATGAAATGTAAGAAAAATATGATGAAAATATTACTAACTTTATTTCATGCTACCAATCACTTTATTCCCAAATCGACTTAAAGATTCACGACCCTCACCTTCAAATTTTGTTCATTGAGAACTTGAAAACTAAGACACAAGATAAGCTTACCATGATAGAGTTTCTCTACTTCATGCATTTTTGTACTACCCTTTATGATTATCAAAACTCGGTTAGTAGTCGTGACACAAAATCCACCTCTAACCATCCTGAGAAGTCCAAATCCACAAACCAAAACAATTACCAATCTTTTAGAAAATAGAACAAAGGTTTTCTTCAAATAAATCCCCCTCAACAAATGAATCAACATGTTGATAACAAAGTATTTCCTATAAGGAAGATGGATCCTTTTGCATTTGAAGATCTAGCTTGACAATTCATTCCCTTACCTAATACCCTCCATAACATAATATCACAACTTTACAAATAGAAAATGATCACCTTGCCTCCTGTTAAAAATCCCAATCCTAATAGGCCTTTAACTCCAAAATTTCAATCAAATTCTCATTTCCATTATTAGCAACAAAATGAACATGACATGAAACATTGTAAGAGTCTTAAACATCTTATCAAATACCTCATTGAATTTGGTTGCCTCTCAACTAGAGGTGTTAATGATCAAGGAAATATGTCTGTTTCCCCTCCCAACCAAAACTTGAAAATATTTACCAACTCTATGCCTAAACATAATATTTCATTTGTCAAAGTTAGTGAAACTACAAAGAATGATGTGATAAATGTTGAATCATATGATGTGAACATGGATACAATTCAAAAAATTCCTATGGATAATATTGAACAAGGTCATATGGATACTATTGAAAAAGGTTTAATTGTGTTTATCAAAACTCTACCTCATAAGTGTTGAACTAAGAAGCCTCTACATATTGACTTCTCATCTAATGATATTATTCAATATCATTACATAGATGGTCGAATCAATGATAAGCCCACTAATGGGATAGTAATTGATTATTTCTATGGAGAGAATGTGATCACTAAGGAATTCTTACTTGTACATGAACTCTATCAAGAAACATATGATAAAAAGAAATCATGGATAAATATGCATAATTGTTTCTCTTTCCCTACGATGGGATCAATCACCCTTCCTTTACAAATAGGACCCAAAAAGTTAGATGTCTCATTCTCCATCATCTCGACATTAGACCAATTATGTGTGAATCTTGGTTATCCAAGGCTACACTCCATGGAATTTGTCTCATCAGTTGTGCATAAATGCTTAATTTTTTTGTTTGGCAATGAAATTTTCATTGTACACCATAGTGGCTTTAGCCCTTTTTCTTCTCATGGAAACTTTTCATTAGATTTATTTTGGCCCTAGTCTATAGAACATATTAAACCTTGAGAAGACTTCCTTTCCAAATAGTATCAAAAGTTCAAGGGGAAATTCATAGCAAAACTATCCCTTAGAAACATGCCTCAACCTATGATTGACCCTACAATCCTTAAAGAAATCATGATTGAACCTAAAGACATTTGAAACAACCAAGACCAACCCAAGATAGATCTTTTTCCTATCTCCTATAAAATACCAAGAGATAACGAAAGTAATCCCTTCACACCTCCTAAAATAAAACAAGTTTATAAAGCTAAAGAGAAAGTTGTTGAACAACCTTCCATGGTTCCTTATGTTCCTCCCCTTCAGGAAGATAATAAACCTATGGTTGATAAATCCACTCCTACACAAACACAACTTGAAATTTGTACTAAAAGAAATAGAAATGCTAGATAAAATAGGTGTAGATGTTGTGATGTGAAAATATTAGTATTGGCTGAATTACACTTGATCCATAAAGAATTGAAGCATAACAGAGCCACTAATACTTGAATCTCAACAAGCTTATTCAAATGAAATTGAAACTAAACATTTTATCAAAACCTAACATACTAAATTATGGAAGCTTTCAAAACATCTACTCTAATCCATATGAAATTTATCCCATTGTGGAATTGGTGTCCTATTGATGTGGAACAACGATCCTTTCCCAATCCCATGATTAGGGAGCCTATTTCAGTTGATTCTATGGAAGAGAATCGATGAAACCATTGTGATGGATGTATAAAAACCTATTTTATGCTAAAAATGAACATGATGCAAGCTAAGTTACAATGATTTTATGCTATAAATGATCTAATTATGCTATTGCTAAGCTAATCTAAGCTAAAATTATGCTAAAAGATGAAAAACCTAATTCATATACAAAATAAGATGGATGCATGGAAGCCATTAATTGGTGCTCTAAGATATTATGAAATGAAAAAGAACTAAAATAAGCTAACAAGTGAGTAAATTGAGAGTATGGATGCAAGTGAACTCAACAACATAAGTTTGAAATTAAAAGATGGATCCATTTGTCTCCAAATAGTGACCTATTTATAGGAGAAAAAATGAGGAATTAATGATTGAGATCAAAAGGCTTAATTAATGGTTTGAGCTAAAAGGGATGAGAGGCACGGATCATGGATTGTCATCAACAAATGAGAATGCATGATGAAAGTTAATCAAGGGCTTACACTTGTCTCAAACAAACAAACTTTTTGACCTGTTCACATAGGTCAAAGGTAACTTGCTCAAGAGGTTGAAGGTTTAGATTGTTCAAGAAGCCAAGTGAGTTGATTCGAAGAGAGAATATTCCTTATAATATTTAGTTTAGGATGAAGAAAAAGGTAATTTAAAAATTTAAAAAAAGTTTTAATTGTATAGAAAGGGGATAAGGAATATTCCATAGGAATATTCCCTTTACTAAGAGGAAAATTAGTTTAATTAATATTTAAACAAGGTTTAATTTGTGCAATTAGGGAATTTGGAGGAATAATGTGATATTTATTGAATTAGATGATTTAATAAATGGGAGAGAGATGAAATGATATTTAATTAAATAACTTAGAGTTATTTAATTAAATAAGATGACTTAGGGAATTAAATTAAATATTTTGATTTATTTAATTTATTGAGATGAAGTGTTAGTATAAAAAGAGATGAATTAACTTGATTACATTAATTAGGCTAATAGATGAAAATGATACAATTAATTAATTAGCTAGGCTAATTAAATCAAACAAGTGAAAAGAGGGTGTATTAAAGAGGAAATGATGTTAGTAAATCTAATTTAAATGTATGACATCGATTAGGACATTTTTCAGTGTCTACATTTTCCCCCTCTTTGAAGCAAGGTACATGTTGCTTTAGTTCAAAGAATAATGCTTTTCAAATCAAAACTACTGCCTAAATCAAAAAATAAAAAATTTCTATTTTTTTTTTAGATGCCCCAATGAAGGATAAAGCTGACTCCTTGACCCCTAAAGAAATAGGGTGGAAATTTTGAAATTTGGGTTGATTTATTGATGAAGGTTTAAAAGTTGTTCCAAGGGTCCAAAAAAGCTCCAGAATGCAAGAATAATGCCAAAAAATGATGCAGAATTAGGTCCAGATTGGAAAAATTAGTGAAAATGATAATAAACCCCATCTTTAAGGTTATATTAGGGCAAAAAATCCCTAATTTTCTAGCTTAAATAGGCCAAGAGAGGTCATTTTCAATTCATTTTTACATTCACACCTTAAGGAATTCTTGTGATTTGAGCTCTAACCGTTTGGACAAAATGGCACAGTGAGAGCTTCTCAAGAACATGTCTAATCGAGTTCGAGAGTTTCAGTGGCTTCTTGGCACATGACCACTGGTATGTGATTCAAAACTTGATTTGAAATTTGAAAATTTGTTGCATTTATTAGGTGTGAAAATTTAGATTCGATCAATGTCGCTATATAGTGATGCCCAAACTAAAATCAAAGATGCCCAAATCATTTATAGCGACACTTTTTTCAATTTAAAATTAAGGTTCCTAATTTTAAATGGCGATGTGGGATTATTTGGAGATGAACTTACTAATTTATAAATTAGGGTTAGGTTAGGCTAGAAGCTAAATCGTGACTCTAGCTTATCTAGTGATGCATAAATTCCAATTTGAAATTTTAAATGCACCAGATGTCGCTATTTGAAATTTGAACATAGCGATGCTATTGTGATTTCTAGGCCAGAAATTTCAAGTTGCAACTTCAAATTTTGATGATTTCTTGATGTCATGTGCTTCATGGATGCAGGAGGTCTTCCTTCCATTGATGTCAATGGAGCACAAGCCCACGGTATTGGAGAGATTAGGTGATTTATCAGAGTTGCACCAGGAGAACCTAAGAGAGATTGGTCTATGGTAAATTGCATATGCACCTATGATTAGAATTGATTTGGTGATGATGAAAAATATATGCAAGAGATGGAACAATGAGACCTCATCCTTTCACCTTCCGATGAGAGATCATGTGATTTATGACACCGATGTTAGGTTTGATGCATGTCTTCAGGTTATAGAGATGGATTAGATTGCATTGGTCACATCTTAGATTGATTTGGAGACATACAGAGGTCATGTGTCGACCTTTAGCTTGATCATTGTAGCCATCATTTTAGGTTTGGTGGCTCCATATAGACACAATAGAGGATTTGGCCCAAGATGGGACTTGGCATGGCACTAGATGTTACACAGGAGGAATTCTTTTGAGTGGAGAACTATGATGCTATCCTTCTTGTACTAGATTTGCATGCTTTTTTCTATTGTGATGGGAGAGCCATTGGTGCAAGGGTTACTTAGCTACACATTTGGGAATGGGAGCACATTTCCATGATTTAGATGATAGTTCTGATGGAAAATGTGGCGCTAGATGATCCCATCATTTGGAGATATCGAGGTGTCATTACTCTTAGGCACACTAGATAGATTGGGCTCCCATACTAGAGATGTTTTATAGATGATATGATAGTTTTCCACTAGCGTCCATGGCTTTATATGCCACCATGGTTTGACAATACATATATATTTTGCTAGACATACCTATTACATGAAGGGTCAAGATCACACATTGATCAAGAGATATCTCCCTGACATGGTGGCCAGACAGTTCAGAGATGTACAAGATATGCTTGATGATGCATACTGGGCCATTTTTGTGAGATTAGCTAGAGAGGTTCCCACATGTGGATTGACTATTCCATTTGCAAAGGCCATTGAGAGCTTTCAAGAGTTGGTGGCCTAGTCTTGGGCATATGATTAGGGTTAGCTAAAATCGTAGACCTCTTTGATATATGATGCATGGTTCATCCCACCCATGTGACTTACAAATCCAATAGGTGCTCCTCCTAGAGGGATATTGAGAGTAGGGGAGCTAAAGGTAAGGGAGAGGGAGGCCAGGATGGCTAGGACAGATAGGTTTCGAGGCTCCTCCATTTGGTTAACAACCACATGTTCAACCATAGGTGCAGCCACAAGTGCAGTTGTAACTACAACCACAGTTACAATAATAGATAGGACCACCACAACCGGATGCATGAGATTCTTTGATACAACAACTGCACTAGCAAGTGTAGACATTGATTGGTGAATGTGACCAGGCCCACCAACATATTTTGGCTATTATAGCTAAGCAAGATTAAGCTCAATAGCAGGTGGTTGTGGTGATAGTAGAGAGAGATCAAGCACTATAGAGGGTACATGATATCATAGGAGAGAGGGATTAGGAGGTGGCTAGGAGGTAGTAGATTGAGGTGATAGTGGCAGTGACACATGGTCAGACCATGGCAATGTGGTTATATAGAGAGGCTATTACAAAGGCTATGTACTATAGGAAACATTATCATCAGGATGTTCCAAGGGCTCTTCATTAGCCAAATTTTTCACATTGTAGTGATGCGCAACCCCAAGTAGAGGATTAGCCTAAGAGGTAGGATGGAGAGGGCAATAGCCATCAAGGCTAGATTTTTTATGTATATAATTTTTTTTTCCCCATTCTTTATCACTGATATACATTCATGGGCTCCTTTTTGATAGGCTCATAGATATTTATACTTTTGATCAATGTATATACACTGATCCAAATTTTGTACAATGACACATTTTTTTATATATATATGATATAGATACAAATGATTCATGCTATTATGTGTTCACTTTATTTCATGTATGGATGATCATGATATGGATGCATTTACTTTATTTCTATATGATATGCAATGATTGTGCTATGGATGGATGCAGTGTTATGTTCTTTTCCATTATCTTTTCATGATATGATATGAATGGATGATTATGATATGTAGATGTTGTAGATGCAAATGATGTGGATGCATTTCTTTTTTGTATATTTCTTATTCATGTTTTATGATGATGCATGCATATAGATGGATGGATGAAAATTCTTATGATATGCAATGATTTAAGATGCTTAAAATAAGAAATCTATATTATTCATCACAACTTAAATGATAATGCAAAATGTATGATATGATATGAAAATGATTATGCTGATGGATGTTTTATGATTATGTATGCTAATGGTTTGTGGACAAAAGGCGAATGCATTTATGATGCTTTTGGTTGACTGTAATGATACCAAGTTAGCACAAAGAGAAGATAGAAGAATAAAGAATGATCATTGATGATGATGACTGCTTCAAAAGATCTAGCAAGTCCTTGATCCATTGAGACTTTATTAGAGATGGTGATAAGACAATGCAAAATGTGAGATGAAATGCAAGATGGGATGCTCACACTTCGGGATTGGGATTTTCCATCATTATTGTTTGATATAACACAAAAACATGATGCATCAAGGTATTAATTGATCTAGGTGGATCCAAAAAGTCTCAAAAAAATCTCACAGTCTCAGAATCTCTCAAAACTTACATCATTGTGTAGAGCTCGCCAATGCAATCTCGACGCAATTGGAATCATGTCAAAAGGAGGTCATATGCAAGAGTTATGCTTGGTCAAATATTGGTCAAACTGGTGAACTAGGGGGGCAGAGAAAAAAAAGGGAAAAAATGATTGTCACAAAAGTGGTTAGAATCAGCATCATCATGAAGAGCTTGTCAAGACATTTCCAACAGTGTTCGTTTTGTAAAAAACAAAGACCATATTCCAAAGTTACACCAAGTCAAAGTTTTAGTCAAAATGATGATGTCAGCATGTGACATGGCAGTTGACTGGATGGTGACACGGATTTTTTGGGATCCCAACCGGATTTGGTGGGATCCAAATCTCCTAAAAATAAAAAAGATTAACTCATAAAAAAAAACAAAATGAGCCCATGAATAGGTGTTAAGGGCTTAAGAAAATTAAAGTGTTTTTTTTATGGGGAAGTTATTGTTTTTTAATGGGCTGTGTCATATTTAAAGAATATTCTAACCTGGTTTATTAACAAAATAACCTTTTATGGTTATTTTAACCCCTTAAATTGTTATGAAGCCTAATTAAAGGCCAAAAGGGGTTGAACAAAATATTTAAAAAGGGTTAATTTGTTTGAGGGTAGTTATTTAATTTATTATTGTGGTTTTTAACCCCATATGCAAAATTATGTATAAAAGGGGGTTGGGAGTGTGAGTTTTTCATTTGGGTATTTTGAGAGAAAATTTTATGCACTTTTGAGGAATTTTTGGAGAACTTTACAAGGTGATATTACACCAAGAATTGTAAAAAAATTGAGAGTGAGATTGTGAGGAAACTATTGTAAGTTTGGAGAATTGTAATAAGGCATTTTTAGGTGCTTGGAAATCTTAATAAAGTGGTCCAACATTGAGAAGCGGACCCGGAGATGTAGCTCAAATTGAGCGAACTCTATTATCAAGAGTGATCTCTCTATTTCTTCTTTGTCTCATAATTCTTTCAGTATTTTGATTCTTTGATTTTCTAATTACAACATTTAAGTAATTAGTTTATGTCTTTTAATCTAGATAAAGTACAAGTAAATTCTATTTTCTATAATTTCAATGCTTAACATTCATAACCAAGAAGTTATGTTGGATCGGGATTAAATTTTTAGTTGAGAGTAAAGTGAAAATTATTTGTAGCTCTTTAATTATAGATCATTGATAACCATGGCAATGCTCTATCTATTGTAATGGAGTTTGACTCAAAAAGTAGATATAATAGTTCTTATTCAGACCTTGACATACAAAAATGTCATTCGAATGCAAGTTAGAAGCTTACAATATATTGGACAAAAGCATATGCAATAATCAACATCCTACTCCAAATGACCTTCCTACACACAACTAAACAAGTATGTGCCAAGATTATTTTACAAGAGTATTCAAAAGCATAGAAAACAAAAGATAATGATTGATACCCCATTCCTTTCTCTCTAAATCATTTTGTTAGACATCATCAAGAGGTCCTTGGAGTGAGTCATTAAAATGAATCATAAGAAAAGATCAAATACAAACAATTAGTGTTATCTAAAGCTCTTGCCTAGTTTAAGTTTAGCTAAGGTGATTTTTGATACTAGTGTCCATTGCAGGGCAGATACATCCTAGGACATGTTGATCAAATGGTTGTTTTATGTTGGTATGATGCTAAGATGAGTCATTTATATAAACTTCATTGATGCATTTACCTATGATTCAGACTTTAGATTTAGACTTTTAGGTTCACACTTTAGGACTTTCTATGCTTTCTTTCCATTTGTTTCGCTAAAGGTTGAAGTTGATGATTGTTTTATTATGGGTGAAAGTGAGATGGGATGGATGGGTTTTGGATTTTCTAGATTATTTGAATTTTTTTGGTATTTTGAAGATGTTTTGAGGTTGTTTTTGGTCTTTTTGAAAGTTTATGCAAATGTTTAGGATTTTTGGAATTTTTGCAGCTATTTAGGGTTTTCTGACATATTTGAGGCTTTCTAGGTCTTTTGAATGTTTTCTATTCTTTTTAGATTTTCAATTTTCAATTTTTTTTGTGTTTTTGGGAATATTTTGATGTTTCTGAGTTTTTTTAATATTTGGACTTTTCTGGATTTTTACAAGAGTTATTAGAGTTATCTAGATGTTTAGGGTTTTTTGAGATATTGACCAAGAACCTAACCTAAAGACCTATCCTAGGGGCCTCAAGGGCTGATCAAATATTAGTCTTTCCTATGTTATACAAGCAGATACCACGTAGTTTGACTAACTCAATCAATTTACAAGATGAAGATATGAAAAAATGAAAGACAATAGTTTATTATGATAGACTGCTAAAGGATTAACCTAGGGTGTCCCGGGGGCACATCAATGATGGCCTTACCTACATTCAAGCTCAAAGATGACATAGTTTGACAAAGAGACTCTTTCTTTGGATTTTTGATGTTCGACCTTTTTAGGTATTTTGATGTTTTCTAGATGTTTTGGATCTTGGCTTTACAATTTTTTTATCTTTTTTGGATTTTAGCTATATAGGGTTTTGCAATTTTTTTTTTGATTTTCTGGATAAGATCTTATGAATATTTTTGGTGTTTTTTGATAAGATGTCCCCTGGCCTCAAGATATACAATAACTTGATTGTGATGCATAATGAAATGCCCCCAGTGTGACATGTTAGCCTACTTTGATAAAGGTAGGATATGATGACCTTGTGAATATGCCAAGTAGTGATAAAGAGTTCATGATACCTTATAGTGACAACCCATGATAAGGACATGGATGAAGTATGAATGGAAATGCAAATAATGATAGGTCCAAAAGATTCAAAGAATAAATGGAGATGCTTTATTTATGCAAGGTGCCTATTTTCCAAGTTTTCACCAAGGTACTTTTCCAAAGCACCACCGAAGTAGTTTTCACTAGACAAAAAAAAAAATTCTTTACTTTTTTCAGTCCTTTTTCTCATTTTTTTGGATTTTGATCATTTTTTGATTTTTTTATATTTTCTAATTTACACTCTTCATGGTTAGGCATACTTTTTTTTTGAGATGCAACCTGTTAGTTGGCTCTTGTAAGGGTTCACCTTTAGGGGTTGATAGTTGGTATGCTCCTGATGCATAGCTTGTTGTGATGACAAAGGGACCGAACTAGTTAGGTTCAAACATTCCTTTGTTGTCTTGATCTGGAAGATTCTTCAACTTTTTCTTTAAGAAAAGATTGCCTACCTAGAATGAATGACATTTGATTCTCTTGTTATAGCTCCATTTTAGTTGGTTTTGATATACTTGCAAGTGATTAAGGACATCAAGATGAGTTCATATAGGAATTCTAGCTCATTCAGTCAAGACATTGTATTCTTCCTCAGTTATAAGATTATGTAGTAACAATCACAATGATGGGACATCAACCTCAATAGGAAAGATGGATTCTGATCCATAGACTAGGGAGAAAGGGTTTGCACCTTTAGGCATGCAGATACTGGTTCTAAAACATATAATTTTGGCACCTACTTTGTCTCTATCACTCCTAGGGTTTTTCACCTAAAAGGAGAATATGGGCCAAAAATGCTTATGTTCTCATTAGAAGAAATGGAAAGAGGGTGTGCATGTGTGTGTATGGATGTGTTTCAATTATGTAAAATTAATGAAAATTTAGACTAAGGAATGTATTCTAATCAAATGCAAAGTGCTGGAAAACACAATGTGTATTCAAACTATTTGACAAGAAATTTAAACAAATTGTAACAAAAAGTAACTAGATTAGAGATAAGTACCTAGAAGTTGGAAGAGGATAAAATGAAGCTTTGAAAACTTGTGGAAGACACTAAAAATTCTCACTAGAATTGATTCACCATTTTGGATGAATAAGTCCTATTTTTGGCAGAAAATGTTGGAACCAGTTTTGGGGAATTAGGTATCCAAATATAAATAAATAACTATTCAAGCTAAAAAAATGGGACTGATTTGTCATCAATGGAAAATGAGTCCTCTTCCATAAAATAGAGAATTCTGGAGAGGATTTTGTTGCTTGTGATATGTAAATTTTTTTCTAAAAACTCCCCAGATATGAATCTACAAAACTCAACCTGTAAACTCTCTCTTTAAGCTTGAAATAGGGCTTGAGACACCTTGAATGAATTTGATGAGATATGTACACATTTTCACACCATTCCATTTGATAAATCTGCATACACAAACACATGCAAAGGGGAATAAGTGTTGAGGGTTAGGATATAGTTGTTTGACCAAGTCAAACCCCACTTTGATTACCACTTTGGTAATCAAAACCTTGAAATAGAAATGGAATGGAAAGAGAATAATGAATACACAACATGAAAATGTAAATACTCATCAAATCTTTGTTGGAGAAATATGAAGATATGTCAATGGCTGCTCCACAAAGTTTGATTTGTGCTTGATTTGATAATGTAAGTGCTTGAATGCTTGACATGGAATGCATGAATGAGATTGAATGAGTGTTGATGGGGAATTGTGGTTGAAATGGATGTAAAAACACTTATTTATATAATCTTGTTCCTTAGTACCTTTGATACCTCATCACAGGCTAACATCGAGTGATTTTGAATAAAAATTGTGTTAGAACTGGAAAATTATGAAAATTTTACAAGTTGTTCATACCCATGAGTTTCCAAATGAATCTTTACCATAAGCACAAAAGCCTCTCTTCATAACATTTTTCCCATATCTTGTCATGTGGTCCTATAGAATCCATCTAATCTTGAATATTTTACAATATAATTCATATTGGCAAGAGATGGTAAGGGTCTCCCCGATCCATAAAGCATCCTTACTAATGTGTATCTTTTGTAGTCTATCAGAAAGAGTGCAGGAATGTCATACTGAATATTTCATCTGAAAGAACCTATCGGTAGAACACAATTCATTATCTTAGTGACAGAAAGATCATATCGGCAAAAAAGTTACCATCAGAATGAGTCACAGAAAAATCATATATGTCTTACTGACCGGTGCACGAGGAAACATTTCAGCCAAACTAAAATTCATCATAGTGAAGTCTTACCGAAAGCATCAGGTCTTGCCAATGAAGCGCAAAGGGATTCTATCAAAGGACTATCAAGATGAAGTCATGTAGTCATGCTGACCCATAAGTCACACCAATAAAGATATACATTGGCGAAAGAAAGGTTATTGACATAAGTTCCTCCAATTATTAAAGTAATATCGATGAGGTGCTTCAGGAAGAGTCTCACTGAACAGAGCATATTGGAATAACAAGTTCAACAAGACAATTTCCATCAATAGGAGTCTTTTAAAATTTCAAAGTCTTACCGATAGAACTTTATCGATGAGACTAATTTCATCCACAAGAAATATGAAATTCACACCAAAGTATGGTTTCATTGGCGGAAATGTGATTATGTCTCAGCGACTAGAAAAATACCATGGGGTGTATCTCAGTAAGACACAATGTAATCTATGGAACATCTCCCCAACTCAGAATTGTCACAGTGATACATAAGACTAAAGTGATAACTATCAGTGAGACATCAAATGTCGATGAGATAGCAGGATGTTATAGCGTTGCACATTTTTTCACTGTCAATGAGAAATTAGACATCAGTATGACTGCAAGATGTCTCGGCGGGTGTTTAGCAAGTGAGTAAAAGCTTGAATACAACTGATCGCTGATATTTGAATACAAAAAGATGTGTCCTTTCACATATTGATGTATAAATGTTCATTTTCGAATGTGAAAAGAGAAAAAAGTAGAATAGAAGATAGGATAGGAAAAGATATAGTAGAATACAATTTTTACAGATCTGAGACTATGATGCATGTTTTAAAAATATGGAGATATTAATGAGAATTAGTTGATGTGGCAACGTATTTTTGGTGTCAATTGTCTATTGTGCTCACTGAAACTATTACTAATGTTGTCTCCAAGATTGATGCTTTTGGGTTATTTAAATTGATGTAACAAGTTTATATTCAGTTTATCAGTGCACATTTGTTTTATCTATGCGGTTGATTGATCAGTTCTTTCAAGAAAATATTAAATCCTTTTAATTGATCATAGTAATCAGGGAAATTCATCTGGATCATTAAGAAGAACTTGGTAGTCACAGTCTTGCATGTTTATACAATTTATAAAATAAATCATATGCCAAACAATTTCAATGTTTCCAGAAATAAGTTTCTCATTTAGATTTCGTTTGACTCCGCATACCCAATAAGGCACTAGTCTCTGCATTTTTACCATTTAGTTTCATTCATTTTTTACATCTGTTAACTAAAAATATTAGGTTTTAGTTTTGAATATTGCTATATAGTTTATACCAAATCAAGTCTTATTTGTCCACTTCCATCTATCATTGTGGGAAAAACACTTAAAAAGGATAAGCACAAATTAAGTCTACTTTATTCATATAGGTACACCCACCTAGGTCTAGCATCACCTAAAGAGTAGAAGGTCTAAACCATTTGGCCTTGTCTATTACCCTAAAATGTACCAAGAGATTGGCAACCTCTTGAGGTATTTTGCCTACGTTTTTGAGAGCTAACAAATTGGAAAGGAAATTTTGAAATATTCTAAATTTGGAGCCAAGGAGGACTCATTCAACACCCATGGCAAATGGGTCCCACCTTGGACTTAAAATTGGGTGTTGGGAATTAAATTTTGTCAAGTTTACATTCAAGAATGAACTTAATTAAAGCATATGAGCTCATAAAGAGACCAAATAAAGCATAAGAAAGGGATAAATAGTGAAGTTAGGCCTAGAAAAGCATGAAATCTTGTTACAAGACTTTACAACACTTCAAAATAGGACTTGATTAATGATGAAAATGTGATTTTAAGGTGAGTTGTAATGAATAGAGTCTAGAAGAGTGTAGAAATGTTTTGCAACACTTCACAACACCTTCACATGAGATCATTATTTGAATTTTAGTACCTAAATATGCATGTTGAAGCCATGTTACAACATAAAATCAGAGAAAAATAGATCAAACACTATGAAACAAGACCTGAAAGGACATGAAAATGATAAGGGGCCATTTTTCTATGGCACATTTAAGCCCCACTTTAGTGAGAGGATGAACTTGCTTCAAACTCAGACTAAAGTAGCCATGAACATCGAGAAGAGGGTTCAAATGTACTTATGTTAGCAAGATAGAGTACAATGATTAAGAGGGATGATCAAGCCCCCAGGATGAAGATCCCATGGAAAACTAAGCATAAGAAAAAAGGAATGCAAATAGGTGTTGAAAGAGAATCAAATGAAGCTTCGATCATTAGTCCAACTAGTAGTGGATTACATTTAGGCTGATTGTTTGAAAAAGATAATTTATATTCACTCTAGGGCGACATAACACATGATGGTCCACTAGGTGAGAAGGCCCAAATGTACTAAATTTGGGGCCATAGAACTTCTAGTTGTTTGCGAGGTGAGAAAACCCAAAAGATAAGATACATACGCTAGTTGGTATGTACTCACAAACAAAAAGGTGGCTATGGGGAGAGGTCATGCCACTAGGTGGGCTTCCCACTTTTTAGTTCTTAAAAATGCTGGTTTGAAACCACAAGAGGTTGCCAAGCTCTTGATACATTTTTGGCTAGCATACAAGGCCAAATAATGAATTTGAACCTTCTACTCTTTAGGTTCTGCCAGACCTAGGTGAGTAAACCTATGTGAATGAAGTAGATTTGAACTGTGTGTTTATTTCCTAAGCAATCTATCGACTATGGAAGTTTAAAATGGAGAGATGAAATTGTAATTTGGTATAGATTGTATAAGTAATCTTAAAGTATAGATCAATATGTTTAGTTAATAGATGTAAAAGATAAAATGAATGAAACAAAGTGATGGAATGTATGAGACCAGTGCCTCATTTTGTATACAGAGTCAAGTGAAAATTTGAAATGAGTGACTTCTATCTAGCATAAATTCTAATTGTTTGGCATACAAATATTTGTTTATATCTTGTATAAATATGCAAGAATGTAATTACCAAGTTCTTCTTAATGATCCAAATGATACTTCTAAATTACTGTGAATGAATTGAAGGGTTTAAACCTTACTTGAAAGAACCAAAAAATCATACCACATAGATGCAACAATTGTGCATTGATAAACTAAATATATACTTTATATATCAATTTAAATAATATAGAATTATCGACGTTGGATACAACTTAATAATATTTTTAATTAATCTAATAAAAATCTAATACCAGAAATATGCCACAAAAATTTGATGAGTTCCATTGATTCCTCCAAAGTTTTATATATGCATCATAGTCTCTTGAAATGTAAACATCATTGAAAATTATCTACTATATACTTCTCCTATTCGCCTATATCTGTTTTGACACTAGATAATATATATATATATATATGGGTGACCCCACAATAGTGGGTTACACTTTTTTCAACGAAGAAAGTCATTTTTATTGGGAAAAATATTTAGGAACACCTTCATTCGAAAGGGGGGTTCTAATGAAAGGGGTTCAATCAAACACCCCACCCTTCGGTCGAAGGAAGTATTTGAATGAACCCACTCCAAATTCATGAAATTTGAAAGAGTTTTGCGATCATGTTGTTTTGGGCCTCATTCAAAGCCTAATTTTTCCCTCTCCAAACTTAGTGATAAAGTTTGGTGAATCATTTTTCTATGCGAGGTTTCATTTTTCCATGTGAGGTTTGGTGAATCATTTTTCCATGCTAAGTTTGATGAACATCATTAATAGTGTCATTTTCAAACAATAGTATTATTTTCATAACAACATAGGTGATTTCTAGTAGCAGAGGCAATTTTTGGAGAAAGCGAGCGAAATAGCGGCAAATGAACAACAACCAAGTACATAGAAACGATTTGAACTCACAACCAATATTTTCCTTTAAAATGCTGCAATAATATTCTTTATAATGAATTGAGTAGCCCTAAAGTCTCAGCATTGTCAAATGCTTAATTAATAGCAGGGGCACATTGACATGTAGTATCCCTATGGTTTTTAGCGTTTAATTTTTTTAGGATTTTTTTTATGGTTTAGGGTTTGTTTCTAAAGATAAACCATGTTTACAGATGAATAAATGCCACTTTTATATAATCCATTTACCTTTGTTTTATGTTCCATGTGGATATGTCTCCAGCCCTTGAACCCCTATCTCTGGCCCTGTCTATGTGCCCAATGGTGTTTTGGGTACAATAGGACAACAAAGTCTCCAAAAGTCTTCAAAATTCTTAAACATTTTGGAAATATGTTTCCCACTACCTTAAGAATCCATCTTCTCTAGTTGTACACTACTACCATCAATAATTTTGCTAATGGAATTGGTTTTCCATCGAGCTAAAAATGAGCACAGGAAGAACTTTGTGTTTAGGTTCACAGCATTGAGTCAACCTTCTGTGGGCTTTTGCTTCCAAAAAATACTTTACATAGAAAAAGTTTCTCACTGCATAGTCATTTTTCTTTATCTAGTGGAAGGTTAGAAATTCCTTTATTTTTCATAGCTTCATTGATATCCTTTGGAAAAATATTTAGATTCATTTTCCCTTAGATATGTTTAAAAAACAACATTGATTACATGAGACATCCTTTCAGAATGTTGATCTCACTAAAATTTTAACATGTTGGAGCCACTGAATTTGGAGTCATTATTCTACCAAAGAGAAAATAGGTCATGTATTTTTTGGGCACAAGTCACTTCAGTTTGAATTTAGGATAGAAGATAGGAGCCTTGTCTTCAACAATCTGAACCCAAATAAATGCATGGTCTGTTCTAGAGATTTCAGGAATTCATGACTCTAAAATCCAATCGATAAGAAGTTTATTGAGTCTCTTGAAAATAGAACAAAAACATTTGTTTATCAATGAACATTTCCCATCCTATGGAAAAACATCTATTAGGTTTTCTAAAAGAAATTTAGAGAAATTTTGATGGGATTGAGTAGTGTAAGAAAAGCCTTCTCTTTTCTAAAGCTGGAGAAGGATGGCATTTATCTCCCTGCTTAGTGAGATTTTATCTTGATTCAAGGAGTTTCAGTTACTTAATGTGACTTTGTCTCAAGCACCTTTTTTTATTCTATAATGATTAAGCCCATAAACATTAACAAGGAAGGAGGAGATCAAAGAATAAAAATTACTAATCTGGCAACACATCCATTTTCACATAGCTGAAATAATATAACTTTTGGATTTGGGGCTCGAGATAATGGCCAAACCTCCTCCAAGACCAACCGAATTGGATCCAAAGGCATCATAACTATTCCATTTATTTATGACAATCTTACATAAGTCCTTTGCATTAATTTTTTTTTCTTGTGTTAGGACAAAATAAGATATCAAAATTGTTGACTAGTTTCCCACAAGAACATAAGTAATGCAACATCCGCTTCCTTCAACTTGGCATTTAGCTTACAAATTGATCATGGTTGATGGATGGAGAAGTCATTCCCCCACAAATCTTAATTCAGCTGTCAACAAAAATCTACACTCTATGGATGGTTAAACCAATCCACATCTCTATCCATCTATAGAAGGTTGAGGTTACAATCTCCTAATACTGATAGATACTAGTCTGAATCTCTCATTTTCCAACAATCCATCCTTTTCCCCTTTTTAACAATAACTCCACTATCTTCAGCACCTTCATCATTTTCCTCCAATTTTTTTTTTCTAAGTCACTCACTCCTAGGTATGTGTAGGATCATCATGGAAAAAACATGCCCTTAAAAAATTTAGAAAAATTAGTGTTAGACAACTTGACGTAAAAATTTGAATAATTTATCTATATTATTTAAAAAATATGTAAGAATACAATCTGTATAAAATTGAATGTAGTTTCTAAACTACTAGGTTTATTTAAAAATAAATAAAATCTATTTGGTGAAAATTTGAAATTTCAATGTAGTAGTACTTAAATTTCAGGGAAAAAATAAGAAGTAGGTGTCTATCGACCACCCTAACCATAATAAAATGATAATATATTTTTTATAATATTTTATATATAAGTAGAGGACTCATGTCTAGATGTGATGCATATTTTTTATAATTTTTTCCATTAAATAATTAATTATGATTTTTTATTACAACTTTTAAAAATATAAAAACTCGTATGTCTGACCACCTTAACTTGGTCAAAACTTCATGAAATTTAATTTTTCTTTTTTTAATCCTATAGTATGTGAAGCATAGAATGTGATGCATGTTTCATATTCAAAAAATGTTATACCGTTTGAAAGTTATAGATTTTTTTCAATTAGCCTATTGATGAGGACTTTAGTCTTAATTCTAATAGAAAATGAATAATAATAATTTATTAAATTCAAATTAAAGCATAATTTATATTGGTGGAAAGCTGAGAATCTCCTCTAAAAACCCTTTTCGTTTCATCAATTTTGGGTTAAAAAAAAGTCATCAGCCACATACACTAAAAATACCCATAATATTGCCACATTTTGGCCCATCATGATCCTGCACATACCCTCCTTTCCATGGTTTCAACATACTCTTCTTCTCTCCAACTAGAACTATTTTATTTTCCATCTTCTCCCACCGTCTATAATGTTCCCCTGGCTTCTAACAATTGGCCATTACATTGTAAGGGTCCTTGTGGGGAGCTATGAGAATTTGAAGGAGTCTATTGATGTTGTAGGTTATAGTAAAGTGAGTGTTGAAGCTGCAATTAGGAAGCTAGTGAATCAATTTTGGAATAAGGAATAGAAGTCTGATAGTAGTGTGGCTGGGATGGGGAGGCAGATGCAGTGGATAGTGGACTGTAATGACCCTGCCTTTGCTGGGTTGCTGTAGATGCATGTGTTGCATATTCTGGAGGAACCCAAATAGCCCCAAGAACAACCAGCTAAGGTGCTTTAGCATTGGCACTTTGTGGTGGACTAGGCCTTCTAGTATGTAGCCAATATTTCTGCAAGACACCCAGTTTACCAAAAAATCACTCAATTTCATTTTTCGTTAAAATCTAACTTTCAACTAAAGATACAAAGTGGTATGGGACATGTATTTACCTACAAATGGATTTTTACCTCATCATTCGTAAGTCCATCGACCTTCATCAACTCTCTGATTTTCTTTGGTGTAGCCACTGCCCAACAAATTAGAAACTTGTTAATGCAGGGTTAATGAGGAGATGGTAAATTGCTCATAGATGGCTTGTTTTTTCTTTGGAAGACAACTAAATAGTTATTAGTTGTTATAGATTTTGTCACACAAGTAAGAAATATCATGAGTGAACACAGATAGATACAACTTATCCCTTTTCCAAAGCAATTTAGATTGACACGGAAAGAGTTATTTGCATATTGAATAGTATAAACCACTATAATATGAGGTCAAATGTGCATAGCTTGAAGTTGGAGCATTGATGCAACATGATTGGCATTGGTCTAACAAAAAATCCTACCTCCAAATTGAATAACTTGCCATGTGTTTCAAGATTTATGAACTACATAAAAGATTTCACTCCTTGAAAATCAACCCAACTTCAAAATTAATACAAATTCATTTGTTTTCAAATAATGATAAACTCAAGCTTAAATTTGTAAACTACAACCCATGGAACACAGTAAGTATTGGGCCCACCCCCTAATAAGGATATATATTTTTTTAAACAATTATCTTAGGGAAATTATAAGACTTGATTCCATGTCCTCAAAAGCCAAATCATGAGCCAAAATCTAATGGTAGTATGTGTAGGAACATGCATTCCTTCCTTGTGAAGGGATATTTAAGTTGCAAATATTTGGGGAATAATTCATCTTACACTGGTTAAACAAAAAAGACCTTTATAACAATTCTCACATTCTTCAAGTCGCATCATTACATTATGTTTGATTTTGACAATCATTCCATCTGAGAATTTACCCACATCAAAATAAATCAACATTAATGAAATATTGAGAATAATACAAGATCATCACCATCAATTGATTTCTCAAACACATGCCATTTGTTGGCAATAATACAAAACTTAATTGTGTCAACACCCATTCGATCTAGATTTGATTGGCAATTGAATTAACCAAGTACTAGATTGTTGAAAGTTAAATGTGTCACAAGCATGATATTTTAGAATTGTAACCAAATGAAAAACTAATGAAAGGAGATAGAAAAAATATACCCAACAATAACATATCTAAATATAGAACCTACCTACTTTATTTATTTACAAGATATATAATTATGTCTTAAGAGAAGTAAATTCTTGTTCATAATAATTACGAATTTGTAGTATCTCTCTTATAAGAGATATGAAGCCACCACAATCTACTTTCTAGTGCACAATATCTATTAGGATAAAATGGCCATGGACCTCCTTTGATATCATGCTATGTTTTACTTGCTCACTATTATATATATTTATGATTGTAACACATAGGGAAGCATAGATTAAATACAAAGTCTATAAAATAAAAATGGATGTCTTGAAACAACAAAAAGCCATGTGAAAAATGTCCCTGTACCACAAAAAAATGTTGAGGATATATCATGAAGTATAACTGATTCAAACAATATTCTAGTTTTAGAAATATTTGGGAATTTTAAACCTTTTTTGTAGTTTTATCCATGAACTATAACTATAAGATGTTAGAATTGCAACTAGTACAAAATTTTACAGAATATGTATTTATAATACTAACATGACCAAAGTTTGTATCAACAAAAATGTACAAATACCCTGTGCTCATTTGAACAAGGATGTAGTAAGCCATGTTTATATTGAAACAAGAATGGTAATACCTAGAGAACCTACCGTGCTCATACAAAGTACAAAACACCCATGCACATCCAAATGTTGAAGCATTTTCATGTGTAGAGTACAACAAATTTAAATCTAGTTCATCTTCCAACATGTTCTATCTATAGTGTATTGTAGACAAGCCTTGAAATTGAGCCTTCATAGATTTGGCATTTTCCCATGAGGGATTTGGGGACAAATCATCCTTGTCATCTTCCAGCTTCTATTAGAAAAAATGCCATAATCAATGACTTGGAATAGTAAAAGATTTTATTTCACAAAATTAATGAGTATGAGCATAAAGAGGGTTATTCTTCAGTAATATCTTGAAATAAAGTCAAATTTCTGAATTGTAGATCAGAAGTAATAACATCAAAGCCTATCAAAAATGATTTTGATTGCAAATTCTCATGCCTCTTGTTGTTTGTGCCAAATCATCATTTCTTTTTGGGTTTTAGCATCCACTAGCTGGTAGAGAAACAAATTAAGATGTAAGCATTTTCTACTACAATGTATTGAATGTTGAACAAATTACTTGTATTCTTACAATTTGCCAAATATTAGTCATAAGTAGAATCAAATTGATAATTCTATAAGCATTTAAAATGTTCAAATTTTGATTTGGAATCCCAAAAAGTAAAAACTAATGGGCATGGAGTGTAAAAACAGGCCCAAATAAATATAATTATGAAATAATAGTCATAAATAATGCAAAAAATGGGGAAAAATAGAGCATAAGAACAAAGAGAACAGCTGTAGAAAGTATAACAATCTAACTTGTATTCCAAACAATCCAACAATTTACAACTGTAGTGCTGTTTGTAATGAGTAGCTTCATAGTTATTGTGGAGCTTGGAAACTTCTAGTAATCTAGAGACTTCTATAGCTGGAATGTTCTTTTTATGAACAACTTCTAGCTATTTCAATATTCTAGAAAATTCTTACATTCAAGAAACTTCTTTACATTCTAGACAATCTTAACTTCCTAACATCCCCCCTTAAGATTGGATAGAATATTACAAATATTTTACAAAAAAAGGGGGAAAAAAGATACAAAGGAGAGGGGAACATTATATTACTCTATCCCCCCTTAATGTTCACCTCAATCATTCCTAGCATACCCCATAATTTCAGAAATTTGGCCTCAAGCATACTCTTAGTAAATATATCTGCTACTTGGTCTTCACTTGGACAAAATTGGAGATTAACAAAATTTTCTTGAACAAGATCCCGAATATAGTGAACATCAATCTCAATGTGTTTTGTTTTAGCATGAAAAACATGATTATTTGCAACTTGTATAGCAGTTTGATTATCACAATACAAAGGAGTAGCTGAACTCTATGCAAAACCAAGCTCAAATAAAAGGTTGTGAGTCCAAACTGCTTTTTCCAGCTTCTTTTGCTGCTTGATATTCTACTTCAGATGAGGACAATGATGTAGTTTTTTTATTTTTGCTACTCCATGTAATTGGACCTAACCCAATCTAAAAAATATAACCGCCAGTAGATTTCTTGTCATCTATATCACCTCCCCAGTCTGAATCTATAAATCCAATCAAATAAACTGAGGAATTATAACTATAATGTATGCCATAGTAAATGGTTCCATGAATGTATCGCAAAATCCTTTTGGCAGCCAACCAATGACTTTCTTTTGGTTCCTACATAAATCTAGATACCATATTGACTGCAAAATAAATGTCTGGTCTAGAATGTGTTAGATAAACCAAGCTACCAACAAGCTGTAACACCCCGTCGCAATAACCCCAAAGGAAAACTATAGAACTTACAATAAAAGCATAATAATTTTATTTTATTTTTTGAAAGTAGAACAATACATATGATGAACATGAACAACAAATGCATCAATTTTTAGTTAAACGTATACATCATAAACCACATCCTTTGGGGTACATGTGACAACATTAATAACGTAAACCCGCGCCAAGATGATGTTTAACTAACTATAAGTATTCCACTTAACCATTATTTAGAATTACTAGACAAAATACAAACATCCACATCATGACATACATAAAACCATCTATCACATCTATCGACGTAATTATACATATTTCCACAGATACAACACCATTAAGAATTGCACAATGTGAAACAAAGTCTCATAATAGTACCAAGTGTCAATATACATTTCAAGCATGATAAGCATCCAACAAAGACCATAAATTAAGGTCAAAGATTACATTCATTAAAGTGACAATAAAAGTTACATCGTACAAGAGTGATAGCAATACAGAAGTGTTCCCCAACAACAATGGGAACAATACAATAAGATAGAATGATATAACTAGAAAGGTGAATACAAAGTAACAAGTCTAGCTCAGACTTATGTACAATCCTAGAGTCACCATAAGAGGAACATATCTGCATAGCTCGATCCTCGGCTGGGGACCCAATGGGGTGCATAGCACGTTCCACCCGACCATGTGGACTTGAAAGTCCACCCCCTGTGCTAGGAGTTGACAAGAAAGATCCCCATACTATAATCCAAAATAATCAAATGAACCAATAGAAAACCAGACTCTACAACAAGGATATCATCAACGTAAGGCAACAAACCACATCATTGCCATCACTTAGCCAAAGCAAAATAATGAAAAGTCCAACATAACCAAATGTCAAGATTATAGCTCAACACTAAATAACAAAAAGAGGTGCCAACAATAATAGGATCCAAGCCTTCAAATAAAATCACCATATCAACCAACAATAAATATCAAGGGCACCTTTCATTAACATTAATCAAGTTCCATGAGGCATGTATGCAACACTAAAAGATAGAACTTGGAGGCTTCAACAACAATCACCAAGAACCAATTGCCTCAACAACATCAACAAGTCAATCATCACTCCCAGAGGCAACCAAAAAAAAAGGGGAAAATAAACATGTACTATAGGAGAGTGTCATTGCATGGCCTTACATGGATTTGCCAGGCAACCTATCACAAGGTACTGCCTCCATCTATGGTTATCCAGGCTGCCTATCTCAAGGCAACCGCTCCATAGGGTGACTCATGCAGAATCACTTACCTTTCGCGAGGACAAGGCAGTGATCTTACCAACCAGGTCTTCTCATCCCATCCTTAGCCTGTGAAAGCACTAACGGTATGGGTGAGGCTCATAATTAATCTTGTTTAGTGTTTATCTACCCAACCTACTAGTTAATTAATTGCATTATCACTTGATTAAGAAACTCTTCCATGGGTTACCCGAACAGCCCCTTTGTGCACCGGCCCCCATGAAGAGCCACTCTCCCTACGACCCAAAATAATTACAAGCAATGGGTGTACCTTAGCTCACATAAAAATCAAAGTGTGCATAACTCACAACATGCGAGGCAAGAACCATCTCGCAAACCCATTCCATATCACTGAAATCAAGAACAAGGAGATACCATCCACCACATCAAAAGTCAACACCATAGTACAAAGTACTACTCATGAGCTCAAAATCTAAAATAAGAGCAATAAATCACAACGGAACAACCGTGGAAAAATCAACATAAGTCAAGTTCCTCCATTGCCTCTGGGAGCCAAAAACATCGTAAATCCACAACCTTCTATTGAAGGTAATTCAAGTATATCAGGTTCCCAACCATCTCAAATATGACCACAAGAAAGACAATGCAACAAAGTCTCCTCAATCAAAATTAACACAATAAGGAAGACTATCATCAAGGGACCCACAAAATGACAATATAACTTCTACAATCATGAATGACAAGAGAGAAATAAAAGAGGTAATAACCAAAACGAGACCTTCAACACTCCATGCAAATCAACTGCACAAATCTGTGTCAACCTTAAATTTCAAATCCAATCCATCATCAAAATTAATGATTATAAAGTTAATGATAAAACTATACAATACACCCATTTCATCAATATCAATGAACTAGCAAAACATATCAAATAATTTTCAAAAATCATGTATAACTCAAACAAACAACACTTGAACTCTCTATAACTTAATGAAATTATGAAAAGTTAACTTAACGTATAAAACCCTTTCAAGGATCATTAAAAGTGCCAATCAAAAAAGAGAAAGATGATATATATACATTATATGTCCATTACGATAATACATTATGGTCCAAATAACAATAAACTAACATGATTAATAAAGATATATGGTTTTGACAATACCACACTAAGATTTTGTTAATACATTGCCTAGGGCATCACTGTTCTTGATTTACCATGGTTTCTAGAATATACAAATGAGAGAATCGTTGTTCCTGGTATAAGTTTCTATAAATCTATAAATGAAATATAAACTTGACCCTATAATTTTTTTAGAATCCAACCATCATTTAGAACCCTATTAGAACTCTCCCCTTTTGGATTTTAAAACATTGGCATAAACTAGAGGTAACCTTTAACTCAAAAACCTTACCTTTATAAACATGTAAGTTACAAACAACCATTACATCCACTAATTCAACTAACTACAATTAGGTTTTATTAACCAAAAGATAAATACCAAACTATCAAAGGGTGTTGATACTAGTTACTCATATGTATCTTATTCGCTAATATCCTTTTAAATGCACATATACATGTCAGGTATTATTCCTAAGGAATGATACTCATTGATTACATTTTGTTAAACCTATTGGTAAATAACTCAATACACATTTACTCTGACGAATTACATCCACTAACACATTCATGTAATACACTTAAAATGAGAACATTAAATAATCAATTACATTTTAATTTTCATCGATAAAAAGGTCATTAAAAATAATTAAAGAAATTATATAAATATATTTTCTAATTATCCTATTACATGTATCATCACACTTAGTGTACTATCACTACAAATCAATCAATCAATATTTTGATTTAAACATCGTTTATTTTTTATCTTCTCACTCAAAAAGAAAATTTGAATTTATTATAAAGAAAACCATTTAAAAATATATTTTGCAATCCCACTAACTATGCACTTCACGTAATAATCTTTACTCTTCCAACAAAAACCATAAGGAATACATGTATCTATTTATAAATATATGTATACACATTGATATTTAGGAAATTAATCATAAATTACTAACCAACGTCCACAAATTTAAGCATTCCCAATAGTCCTTTAAGGTTTGATTTTCTACTATACTCCCTAATTAAAATATTCTCTTAAAATAATACTTTACTAAATGTAATATTTAATTTTTATCTAATTGAAATATAATTACATATTCCATGCTTAATTATTTTTATTTAAAAATAATTACTTAAACACTAAGAAGAAGATATATTTTCTTTAATAAAGGGTACTATCCTTCCACGTAAAAAAAAATAGAAACTTTAATCTATAAAGGCTTACTAAATAAAGAAGAAACAACTTTATGAAAAGTTTATTTAAAGGGGAGAAAGTAACTAGCCCCCACTTTTGTTGTTTAACTTATCACTAATTTTCTTAAAAGAAGATTCGAAGGGATATTGTCTTATTTCCAAGTACTACGATATGGCTATCACTTCGAGTAAAATACACCATGAAACGAGTTTTATAAGCACAACTACACCCACGGACAAGTACTACAAAACACAATAAGAAAACAATACCTAAGCAATGATGGACAAGAATTAAGAGAGAAAACTCGATGCATAAAAAGGAGGAGGCTACGGTGTCTGCTAAAAAAATGAGATGGGGAGTAGTAAGGTGTCAAGTGTGCCACATACAACCACCGATTTTCAGACACAAAGTATAAGAGCAGAAGAGGAGGCGATTCTAACCAGTGACAAATTTCTTGAATAGACTATTGGTGATGTAAAAAAAAAAACTCAAAACCAGGCTTGCACAATAACAACTTTAGGCAAGGAAAATTGGCAGATGAAAAAGAAACAAATTTCGCTACCTTTGTCAGGATGGAAGTTTTGGAAGAGAGTATGCACATCTACCAAGGCTAAGGGATAGAGGGATTGCAGAGAGAGGGTTTGTTTTTTTGTAAGCATGTCGAAATTAAAGAATGCAAAGAATACGGTGGTATGGAAAGCAACTATTGTTTCCTGTATGCTAAACATATAATACAAGCAAGCAATGCATGGCCCCATGTGTATAATGAGGCAACCATGATTTAAGTATTGGTTTAAATGAAAACTCCTACAACTCATAAATACAAGACCAAGATTGCAGGAGAAATTGTTCTGAGAGATGTGAACCATTCCATCGTTTTAAACAAGTACAATGTTCTTGAGGAGATTATTGGTGATGCTAAATGAAACAATCTAAAGCAAAGGCTCACGCTATATAGTGCACACTGTACAAGTATCTAGAAATAATGAAGGGATGACGCTTCAGGAGGTGGACGAAACATACATAGAGGATTCACTTGGCACACAAAACTGTCTGCACAGCAACTCCTCTGAAAGTCTTATGGTCGATGCAAAATAGCAAAGGCTTAGGCAAGGCATAAAAGCCACTAGACATAATTCTTGGAAACAAAGTAGTATTAAGGAACGACTTGAAAGAGGAAGCACTCAACAAACAAAATACAATAACATTTAATCCAACTCAAGTCCACAGTTTGCCTTCACATAAGGCTGTTAATGCTAATATAAAGAATGAAACTCTATGATATGGCGTAGACAAAGATGATTCAGAAAGGAACAGAGGCAAGAAACTCAAGATCGAGCAACATGGTCAAGGACACTAAGGTTTATAACTCTCAAGAAGATGCAATTTTCAAGTAACTTACCTCAAGATTCTGCACAAAATGTGGCGTACTTTTCTGTCTTCCTCAACTCGTGCCTTCATCCTCTCCTGGTAAATGGGTATGGGAGATGTGAAATGCATAGACATGGCGCATGAACTGTTTTCACCCAGCCCCCAGAGAAAATGCCGTCTCCCCCGAAGGAAGACTGCATCCCCCTGCGAAAGAAGTCCTCGAAAGAGGCCGACCCCTCCCCCAAAATTAACTGTTTTCCTTTCTTTTTTTCCTCCCCCAGAGAAGACACAACCCAAGATAGAAATGCCTGCAAAAAAGGGATGCTAGGAAAAAGGCACGTGTCCTACTCGATAGAATCCTCTAGAGGGTGTAGCCTCCTGGAATGTGTTGACTGCCAGATATCCCCCATGCAAAGCAGGACACGAAAACATATACAAAGTACCCAAACTGCTTTTGATGTTTCTTATTTTATCATGCGTATATACCAAAGGTAATTATATTTTTCTATACCCCTTAATCAATTACATTCGCACTTCTATGTCCAAAACAATATCATTAAAATAATTAATTCTATAGACAGTCAATTACCCACAATTCATTTATCTTTAATTGTAACCAGATATATATATATATATTATTTAAGGATACTAAGAAGAGAATCATCTCAATACTTATCAAACTAATAAGGAGAGAACAATAATGATACATCTATAAAAATATTAAAATATAATACTAAAATAATAAACATTTTGTTAATTAGAAAATAAAATAAAATAAAATAAAAAATATAGTAACATATCCAATAAATGTTTCAAGGTACCAACTTGATCTCTACAAGAAATAATAGTTATATACTAATTTTTTTTAAACAAAATGGTCTATAAGACTAAATTGATAACATGATCATTATGATGATAATTAGATATGACAAATAAAATGCAACCGAGTTAAGCTCTTTGAGCCTTTTTGAATGCTTCTTAAATAAGAGGAGATTGATCTAATTCATTATTTATATGTTTCCTTGCCCTAGTTTTGGTCAAGAAAAGGATAGGAAAATAGATTGCCTCTTGGGCACATAGACCATTTGTTTGTATCATTAAATTGAGCTATATTATTTACTTCCCTATTTAATTTAGGTTACCATATAAATCAAATTTACTTTAATTCAACGTGACACACAAATCAACCAAACGACTTACCCAAATGTCGTGAAGGCCAAATGTGGAGAGGCACTACACAAGTTCTCTATATAAAGTAGCATCCACCTTCTTGGAAGTACATTCCTTAGTAAGCTTAATTCCAAATTGAAAAGGAGTAGGGGTTGGCTTACATTCAAGCATGTTAAATTTTTCTAAAAGATCCAAAGCATATTTTGATTGAGAGATAAACAACCCATCATGAAGCCTACTAGTTTGTAAGCCAAGAAAATAATTTAGTTCACCCAAATCACTCTTATGAAATGCCCCTTTAAGATTTGATTTCAAATCGTTAATTAACCCAATATTTGGTCCAGTTATGAGTAAATCATCCACATAAACTACAACAAGAATAATTTCATTTTTCACTCTCTTCACATAAATTTTTGGATCTGATTTACATTTTTTAAACCCATGAAGCTGAAAATACATGTCAATCTTCTCATTCCATGCTCTTGGTGCTTGTTTAAGCCCATAAAGTGACTTGTTTAATCTACAAACAAGATTAGGATGTTGCTGATCTACAAAAATTGGTGGTTGACCCATATATATTTCTTCAAATAAATCTCCATTTAAGAAAGCATTTTTGACATCCATTTGATGAATATGCAACCCAAGACTTGCAGCCAAAGAAAGAATAATTCTAACGGTATTCACTTTAATGAAAGGAGCAAATGTTTCTTCATAATCAACACCCTCTTTTTGATTGAATCCCTTAGCAACCAATCTAGCTTTAAATTTTTCTATAGCACCATCTGATGTAAATTTTGCTTTATAAACCCATTTGCAACCAATCACTTTCTTACTTTTGGGAAGTTGCACAAGTTCCCAATTTTTATTTTTCACCAAAGCATTATATTCTTCTTCCATAGCTTGCTCCCATTCTCTCTTCCCTCTAGCTTGCTCATATGATCTTGGGTCATTTACTTGTAATACTTTGGCCATGAGAGCACTACCATTCCTTCCTTGTCTTTTGTCTAGCTAAAATGTCATCTTCTTCATCATCACTACCTGTAGAAAATGTTTGATTACAAGCATTAGTTTTTTCATTTTCAATACTATTGTCATCATTTGTAGAAGTGCACAACTCATCCTCATCAATGTAGTCTCCATTTCTTACTAAAATATCTGAAGAATGAGAAGCACTTGTTGTTGTAGTGTGAGAGGAAGTGGCTATAAGTTGTGAATGTTCATCAAACTTCACATCTCTACTAACAAAGACCTTGTTTGTTGTCAAATCATATAACCTGTAAGCCTTTGATTCTTCACTATAACCCATAAACAAACACCTATGACTCTTTGGTTCTAACTTTTTTCTCTTTTCATCAGGAATGTGTGCCCAAGCAATACACCCAAAAACTTTAAAATAACCAATGTGAGGTTTCCTACCACTCCATGCTTCTTTAGGGGTGATATCTGTGAGAGGTTTAGTGGGGATTCTATTTACAATATGTGCAGCACAAGAAACAGCCAAACCCCAAAATTTATTATGTAAACTTTTAAAATGCAACATACAACGAGCCATCTCTAAAAGAGTTCTATTCATTCATTCAACCACCCCATTTGTTGAGGGGTATAAGAGTTTCTTTGCACTTTAATACCACAACTTTCATAGAATGATTCAAATGCATAATTGCAATATTCACCACCATTATCCATTCTTAAGCATTTAATTCTTTTCCCACTTTGATTTTCAACTAATGCCTTAAACTTCTAAAAAACTTGAAATACTTCATTTTTCCTTTCAAGAAAATAAACCCATACTCTCTTGCTATAATCATCAATAAAAGTGAGAAGGTACTTGGCACGTGAAAGTGAACCTGATCGTTGGTTCACATAAATCACTATGAATGAGTTGCAGCGGATGATTAGCTCTCCATGCTTTACCTGAATCAAAAGGATCTTGATGATGTTTTCCTAACACACATCCTTCACAAACACCTTCAGAAGTTGAAATTTTTGTTAATCCTCTAACCATATCCATTCTAATCATGTCTTGTAATTTTCTATAATTTATATGTCCGAGTCTAGCATGAAAAAGTTTTGACATATAATCAGTCCAAGCAATGAAAGCATGAGAGATTGTGTATTCATCATCAACAAACCCCACAAATTTAAATAAACTCTCTTCATGATCAACTCTACCAATAGCAATTATACTACTTGGGTCTTTCTTATTTCTAACAATAACTTGATCAGTAGTGACAACAAAATCATATCTAGCTTGAACTATTTTATATACTAAAATAAGATTTACCCCTAATCCTTCAACCAATAAAACATTTTTCAAAGACCCATTTGTTACATTAACAGTCCCTGTTCCCAAAACTAGAAGCTTCATTTTATTGCCAATAATAACTTCTTGATCTGAATTCTTCCCTTCATAAAAATCAATAAACAAAGATCTATACCCAGTCATGTGAGATGATGCCCCTGAATCTAAAATCCATTCTTTATTAGAGTCCAAAGCAAAGTATCCCCCCTTAACATTTGATTTACTCTCGGGTGTAGCAATTACCTCCTCATTTGATTTCTCTTGCATTTTTAAGGAGATTGCTACGAAGCTAGAAAGTATAACAATCTAACTTGTATTCCAAACAATCCAACAATTTACAACTGCAGTGTTGTTTGCAATGAGCAGCTTCATATTTATAGTGGAGCTTGGAAATTTCTAGTAATCTAGAGACTTCTATAGCTGGAATGTTCTTTTTATGAACAACTTCTAGCTATTTCAATATTTTGGAAAATTCTTACATTCAAGAAACTTCTTTACATTCTAGACAATCTTAACTTCCTAACATGGAGTTCCCAATGAGTTTGTATCTTAGTGGTTCATGGGTAGGAGGACCATGACCTCTTGCTTGTAGCTTGGCAATGATCTGTAATAAAACCAGGAATTTCTTTAGAATTGATTGCCTATACAAAATGGAATCAAGGATGCTCTTTCAGAGAGTTTCCAATATCAAGTAGATCATATATCTTTGTTTTCTCATTCTTTCCAAGATGATCACACAAATTTTTGTCATGCATCAACTCCTTACCTGCCCACCATAGTTGAGTTGTGTCTAGATCAAATAGCTCGTCACCTAGCAAAATATACAAATTATTCAATCTTATTCTAAGGTGAAACTATAATGATCATATATACGTGTGAGATCATTCCTGTTACCAAAATTTTAAAGGAGTCCAACATAGAGTAGAATATTACTATTTCAAATTACAAATAATAATTTTCAAATTGTTTACAACCACATTCAGTATGGTGGAAGAACTTAGAAATATTGTAAATACTGACAACTAATTGATCCAGTTCTAAAAGCCCTTTAAATTAAGTGGATAACAAGGATGCTTCAACACTTCTACTCAAGTTCTAGAGGCCCTGATAGATAATTAAGAATATAAGGAAATTTTTTAAGTTTATTACAACATTCAAACAATTAAGTACAGAGTCCAGTGCATATAGAGTTATTTCAAAGATGTGAATTAGCATTCTAATGGTCTATTGGGAATGGATTTTCAACTGCAGTCATTGGGGGAAAAGTTCTCATAGAAAGGAGGCAAGAAGGATCCCTTGCACTCATAGAAAAGCCTCCCAGACAGACACCAAGCCTCCTTGGCATTTGGACCACAACCACCAATTACTAGATATGGCAAAATATAGATTGTGCCCATTGATTTTGTTGGTACATGAGAAGCTCCAATAGATAGGGAACCTTCAATAAACATTTTCTTTTGAATAACTACACAAGAACCTTCGGAGAAGGCCATCATCCTCTTCTATTCCACACCTAATACTAAACTAACCAAACACATTCTATCACTATGGACAATGCAGAACAAAAACTACTCTTAACATCAAGCCTACACTAGCTAATTGATAGTGGAAAGGGGATAGGAGGAGGATAAGGGTTCAAAAAGGAGACAAGGACAGAGAAATAAATAAAAAGGGTGGATGAAGGAGCAATAAAGAAGGGTGAATTTTTAACTTTCTCTATAGTGCACAACCAACTCTCCTCTACAAACTAACATATACCAGTGGCAAAGCGACCTCAATTTATGTTACATGGACCCACCTGCAACAAAAAAACACTAACTGACATCTATGCCCAATGGTCATTCAATGCTTACAAATAATCCACTTTGGTCCAAGGGGCATACGCAAAAAAGCATACGTTCATAATATCAAACCAAGGAACACTCTCTAAAACAACTAGCAAAAAACACTCACATCTTCCTCAAGCTAACAGTCCATGTTACAAAGCCAAAAGATATTTACACAAGGGTAAAACCCTTATTTATATAAGAAGGACAATGCTTGTGCAATTGCAACTAAAGAAGCCCAAGAATATTTTACAATAGATAACCAGGCTAAACAAAAACCCAGTCACAAAAGACTCACCTTGCGAATCACTGAGTTGTTGGAGTGCATTCACAAACTATTTATGTAGTTTAGCTAACCAACACCTTCTATTTTCCTCTGTGCTTGAGATTGAGAAGCGTTGCATGCAGATATAGTGTGGGTTGGGTTTACTATATTGGAGACTATGTTAGCTTCCTTTCCTTGTACCTGTACTAATACTTATGTGGTTTCTCTAGATCTACTTCTTGTTTTAGCAGTAGCATTCAAGCATTTATTTTCATTGTCCACCAATGATGAACCAACATCATGCTTATGCTTGGTAGGTGATAAACCAGATCTGGTAATGTCCTTTCTAGGGTAGATCTTATGGGAAGAGGTCTAATCACTTTCATTTCTTTTGAAAATGGTTGGAATGCTCCACCCACTCTCTATTTTGAATCCGAAAATAGCTTGGTGTTTGAAGTAACAGACTATTCCTGCCAAGAATTCTTCTCTTTTAAGGTCTCTTCCACAAATGTTGGGATCTGTAAATAAATTGAGACCATTAATCTCAATAATTAGCATAAGTTATTCTCACAAAATTAGCTAACCATATTTGTATTGTCGACAGTATGAGGATCCGGGTTCCAAAATTGAGCCAAAATCATCCAGTGAGGCTTATCACCATTCATAAACTTTGGTTTCTTGACATTGGAAAATATTCATTCCATAGTGGGAATTTGCACAATCACACTCTTGATTTAGAATTGTATGATGACGTTCAAAGCATGAAAATACAGTATTCAATAATCCACTCAAAGTGTGAGTCTAGCCGGTGTGCATTCCAATCAAGAGAGGGCATGCTTGAAGCTCAATTTTTTTAATCTGGGCACTCTGTAAACCATTATAATGTCCTTTCGGCAACACTTTTCTCAACATAAATCAATATTTCAACAAATTATAATGATGATGTTGTTGAAATGAACGAGGGACAATATGTCTTGTTACTTTCAATGAGTAATAGATAAAAAGCTAAAGCAAACTCGCTCAATATTCTAAGGAATTACAAACAGTGTATGAGAAAACAATCATTTGATTTGTTGGCTGAAATAATTTTACACATAACAATGCCTGTTTGTAAACTGGTCATTTTGTTTTTTCATCATTCTTATCTATGTGAAGTGTAATATATTCTAATATATTTGTAATGGTAAAATTTGGATACCCATGTCAAATCTATTTTTGTAATGGTGGAATTTTTTATACACATCAATTCTATTGTGAGAGGATGACTTAATATAATTATATCTTGATTACTATATTGATATAAAGTAGATTATAAATGTATAAAAAAGAGTTGTAATGAAAGAAAAATAGTTCAAAACCACTATAATACAATAGCCATATTTTGAAAAGCTAACTCTCCCATCTTTAATCCTTTCTATTTATATAGATTCCCTCTCATTTGACTTTATTTGATTTACTTATATATTTGTTGCATTCACAATGTAATAAAGTCTTAGAAATTTATAGGGTTTAGAGAGAAAACATAAGCATGTTATGTGATGAATTAAATCATGACCCTGCTAAGATGAACAAACTTGAGGTAATCAACTTTGTTTGACTAGTATTTTACTCAATCATGAACTCATAAAAGTGCAAATTTCTAAGGAGCTTGAACAATGAAAGAAACACGTATAACCATTAGATTCCACATGCTGATTTCATACACAACCTTCCATAGCCTTTAATTCAGATGATCCAACATTAAACAAATGCAGAATTCCATCTATCTCAGGTAAAATGTAAAAAATAATTCAAAATAGCATCATCTAGTTTGGACAACTCAAAAAATAAAAGGAAAACAAGGAAAAATTCTGAAATTATAGATACCATGTTTACTATTTATAGGATGGGTTCAGTTTTGAGTCTTGATCAAATCCATAATATATGCTTAAGGACAGCCTTAGTCTGGCATGAAACCATCTTTGTAACTTGATATTTAGAAACAAAATTTGAAGAAGACCTTCTTTGCCCCCCTTGCACCTTCCCAAGTCCTTTACAACATTTTTCCATGTGTTCTAGACACCTATAAAATTTTCCTTATTTATCTGCAAGCCTTAGACTGACTATTTACATGAATTTTTGCCACTCAAAGGATAATAAACACCACTTGTTTCTTTACAAAAACAAAGATAAAATAATGGTGATGTGAACCAATTACAACCTGATCCACTTCAGATCACAAGACACAAGACATATCTCTTCTCACATGCACTTCTCATCTTTCAGGTCATGTTGGTATGTTTAAGGCATGTTTAAGGCAGAGAAACTTCTATTTAGAAATTACTATGTTTTAAGATTTTTCAAAATATATATCATGTATATTATGACAAAAGCCAATTTAAGGTTTTCAAAAATCAGCCGCTTCTATGTTACATGCAATACATCCCTGAAACAACCCAACAATTTCTAGTTAGAGTTATTACCTAGTTGCTCAGTCTGTGTTCTTCTCAGTAGAGGTGCACTTCAATAGTTGCATATTTCAGCTAGCCTCATTCTCTTCCATAATTAGAATGCTCTTTTGATTTATAAGTTTTAAAACCCAGTAATGTAAGATAGAGCACATGCATGGAGATCTAAGTTTAGGTTTTTCTTTTTCGCTAGCCTTCTATTTTAGATTTTAGAAGTTTCAGTCTGCGTGCATACCCTGTGCACATAGGTTGTTTCAAATTTTAGAATTCTATTTTTCCTGTAAAGATTATGGAAAATAGATTGTAGACAATATCTCTTCCCTCTTGTCTGTCATTTTATTTCTAATTTATTTTTTGGCATGGAAAAGATCAAGTTTATTTATTTTTGTTCACTTAAATTTAAACATTAGGATGTTTAATGTAATTATTTTTTTGGAAAAATTAGGGATCGATATGGTAGCTCAGGAACCACCACCTAGTGGTATATTTACATATACAAAGGATGAGATTAGCCACCACAGGGGTTTACAAGGATACATGTGTGTCCATTCTACATAGCTTAGAGAAGATTACATAGACATTTGAGAACAAACGTGCTTTGTCTACAGAAAATATATAAAAATTATTCTTGCTCAGATGTAGCAAGAGATTAGTGGTGAGGTTTCTCTTGTAGATGTTCAGCTGCAAGTCCCAAAAGAAATCGTCAAAAGACAATGTTTTCCATTTTACTTTGGTAGATCCAAGGTTAAGGGATATCAGGTGACTCGATGTGTTGATCGTCAGATGGCCCCTTTGATATACCGACGCTTTCTTGCAGAATTTGGTCATTATCCAAATAATGACCAAATTCCTTTATACTTTGTACAATAGTTGTATGCTGAGGTTCATTTGGGCCTCAACGTCAACTATTTAGATCTACCAGAGTATGATGGTCAAGGGCATGGTAGGGTAGCTGATAGGGATGTTTTTCATTGAGCAGATCAATCACCTCCAGTTTATCGAGATATAGTTAGGAAGATATCACCTGCTATCTCCCCAGCCCTCGAACCTATTGCAAATCAGGTTATTAGTGCTTCTCAAAGGGAAGAAATTGATAGTGTTGGTGATATAGCTGATGTTGCATCTACGATATCTATTGATTGTGTGGGTAGATATTTGATGAGTCATTCTACACAATCTAGATCATCGAATCATGCTATTGATCCTTATGGTATGGTGGGTGTCCTTTAACCATTAGACATAGATGGTCTTGTAGGAGAGTAGATGCTTCAGAGTACAGCTTGTTGTTTGACAGATGACCTATTGGAGGCATATGCTTTCATTGCGGCAGAGCTTGGGATCCCAATACATGAGGTCAAAGGACATGTGGGTAGAGCTTTTCATTCACATCCAGGATCCAACCAAGCTACAGGTCCTTCATCGGATTCACATCAACCTGGTAGCTTTTCAAATCCTACAGATCCACCTACAGATCATTCGACTGCTGGAGAGGAGGATACACCTACCGGTTGTTCTACGAGTGTTCAACATCATGCATCTCAGGGCCTAGATGCAATTGAGGATTAGTTGTAGATGATGGGATCATCAGGTTATGTCGATATGCTACTAAGGGGAGATATTTCGTTAATGCCATCTCACCTGGTTAGTCCACTACACTCGTCAATATTGGAGCAAGCCAGGGAGACCCTTGATACACCCAAGTTGACAGATAGGATCATTGCAGTGGATCCTGCACCACCTGATACAAAGGTATGTATGTATGTACACACATGCAAAATTTAAACTTGTTTAATTTTTAAATTATTTGTTTTACTTAAATCGTAGACTAATGTACACATTTATGTTATATATATATATATATATATATATATATATATATATATATATATATATATATATTGTAGAGGGAGTTAGCTCATGTTACACCTAGTGTGAGGATAGAGCCTGTACATAGACATGATTCAAATGATGTGACTAATGTTAGTGGATAGGTGAGTTTGAAGTTTTTAAATCACGTACTCAGGTATGTATATAATTTGTACACATGTATATAGATATAGAACATGGATAGGTGAGTTTTAAGTTTTTAAATCATGTACTCAGGTATGTATATGATTTGTACACATGTATATAGATACATGACATTATTCCAATGCGGGATAATGTAAATAGATTGTGTACATGTCTTGTACTATCTCCAGGGCTCAGCACATCCATCAGAGAAAGATTCTCATTTTGAGGGTCGCTTGATTCGGAGCCAGCATGACAACCTTGCTGGAGCTTGACTTAATTAATAGGTAAACAAGTTGTAGCTACAAGATGCAATGTTTATTTTATGTTATCACAATAGCTGCCCAAAATTTTGAATTAAACATGTTGGTAATTTATCTAGATGCTAATTCTTTGGCACATGTCTTTTTCTAGGCTCTATGTATGAGGAGCCATTGTTGGGTACAAAGGGTAATTTTTTTAAGATTCTACTTTTTATGTGTCTCTTGAGATTGCTTACTCTTATAGTTTCATCCACCTATTTTTGGACTTTTGATTAATTGATATAATAATGGTTCTTTTCTAATTAATTACATTAGAGCAGGTCCAAATCAAATTTATTTGGTATGTGCTTCTAATTTGTTCTGATGACTTATTGTAGGATAAATTACTACATCTTTGTTTCTAACAATTTTGTCAAGATCCAATAAAGCTAGCACCATTTTTGAATTTGTGAATCTCTAGCTCGTGAAAGCCACGGTTTCAATCAGTGTTTTTTTTTGGAACCTATAGGCATGGAATATTTTTTTTCCGACTGGCATTGTGAAGAGCACAAAAAATTTTGTGTAGAATATTGAGGTGAGTCACTTGCAATAGTTTCAATCAGTGGTTTTTTTTTTGGTTCTTGTAGTTCCTGATGAGTTCCTATCAAGGATTTGTTGACCCAGGACTTATACAATGTGCAATACTTGTAAATTGCATTTATAGTTTTAGGTTTTAGGTATAGTTAGATCTCAGGGAGCTTTACATTCTAATTTTAAGAATAGTTCTATTGTATGTCCTCATTTTTTTTGTGTTGTTTAACAACAAACAAATTAAAATTTTAAAATTATGAATCATATTGTTGTTAGCTAAAACAAGTCAACAAAGTGCATCAATTTTTTGTGGAAAAATAAAACCATTGTATACTGTATTTTTTTTTCATGTATATCTATTATATATGAGGATATTGATTTTGTTACACCCATATGATCTGAAATCTTGACATAGATATGGGTTTATGGAAATAGTTTTGAGTCTTTTCTTGTTGCTATTTTTACACCCAATCAACAAGCACTTGAGAATTGGGCTATAGCTAATGGATAAATTGGAGATGTTGCATTGTGCCAAAATCCCAAGGCAAAGGCATACATTTTGGAAGAAGTGAATGCAGTAGCTAAAAGCAACAAGGTATAGTTGTGATTGCATTCTTTTGTATTCTGTTGTTATACAGTCTTTTTGTAGATTGCTAACAAATGCAAATCTACTATTCACTTTCCCCAGGAAAATTTTGATGATTTGTACAAAAGCCTTAAGTGAGCTCCAAAGGAACAAATTTGAGGGAATGGAATTTATCTTGAAATTTCTCTACTACATATGTTTCTCTTCTTTGGAATAAATTTGTTGAGATTCATACATATACCTATGTTTAGGGTGAATCATGTAATTGTTCACAACATGATACTTCTCTTAAGTGAAGTTTGAAAGTTGATAAGATCTAATGAATATTTCTTGTGCTTCATGACTAAACTAAATGGAATCTTCAACTCCTTGTACTTGTGTTCATGTTATGTTACTTTTGGAGCCATTATTGTATTGTTGTCTTAATTTACTGAAGCCTATTTATATATACTAGGATTTTGATTAAGGTCTATTCAAGCTTCTTCTTTTGTGGTGATCCATCAATGATCCAATGAGTTTATCTATGTGATCAAAGATTCTTACAATTAAGGTATCTTGTGTACATCAGCAATCAAATTACCGACCTCACAATTTGGAAATGAAGATTAATCACCACAACAAACAAAAAGAAAAAAATTAATGATATTCAAATCTTCATTCTTACAATTAAGGTATTATGTGTACTTCTATGTTTGAGAAGACACCAATGTATAATTTTTTGCATCAACGTTTGAGAAAACAATTGTAAATAGCTTTTTCGTTTTGCATTGGCATATGCATCATACAAAAAACTGTACAGAGTTGTCTACCAAAAACTTCACAATTTAGACTTCTTATTATTTTTAAAATATGACTCATTTTTATATTTTGGTGATGTTTCTTTTAAACTTGGAATCTCCCTTGTGTTTCTTGTGGTTCCTTCATGGCCAACATTATGTAGAGAATGTTGTTGTTAGAGGGAGTAATTTTTGGTCTGTGGGACAGAGGGATTATTATTTTGCATTTCCCCTGCTCTTATGAATATTTGGTCCTATACCCATGTTTACTTGCTACTTGGTAATGGTCTTCTTGTATTTTCTGGATTCCAAAGACAAATTCCATCTCACCATTTGCAATTAAGGAAGAGAAAACTATGTTATATAAGGAGATTGAGATGAGAGGTCAGGTGATCTAATCCGAAAATGGCCAACAAGCACTTGGAATTGGAAACATCTTGATGCCCTAGATGGAATTCCAACAACTACAGTTGCAATGCAGTAACTGATTTAGAGAGTTGTTTTTTTAGTGTTATTTTACTAAAATGTGTACACTGTTATTCTAGGTACATAAAGGCATGCTTTAGCTTTCATAAATTTACTGATAATAGATTAATTTGGAATTAATTTGGCTTTACAGTCTTTAGGCATTTTATTGCAAGATATGCCTTGAATGGGTATGGCGAGGAAGCTCTGCAACATTTTTTTCAAATGTTTAAACAGTCTTGATGCCATATTTTTTTTCCTTTTCTAGCATTCTCAAGGTGTCTTTCAGTTTGGCCAATTTGGAACAAGGGAAGTAGGTTCACACATGCCATAAAAACTGGAGTTAATAGATTTGTGAATTCACAAATATTGTTTAATCTAATTTAATTTCAATCTATCTGGTTTTAATTAGAAATAAACCCATGTAGTTTATATATGAAGAATTAAACCAAATTACAGTCATGCTTAAGTTTGTAAATGATACATATACATGCCATTTGAAAATCTCAAATAATGAGGTTTATTGAATGTTTTTAGAGAGAAAGATAAACATTTGTATATTTAGAAATGAAATCACAATTTATACTAAACTATATTTGTATATTCCTGGTATTACAAAATTATGTATGATGATATTTATAAATTGATATTAATGAAACCCAAGTTTGAGGATGGTTGGGGGAGAGCTAAGTAGGGCATTTCATCTCCCTAAAAGAATACTATCTTACCATCAAGCTACATAGAATGAAGACAATAGCAACAAGCTTCTTGCATGAAAGGGAAAACTCAGGGATCACATTGTAAACAATTAAAAAATTCTAAAAACAATAAATCTGTTTTGATGTTCCAACATTTAATGAAGACACCAAGGTACATGACATTGTATTAGATCAACTGAATTTTTGAAATTAACCCATCTTATTTATCTCCCTTTAGATGTAAGCCAAAAACAAAACTAGAATAATTTTTTTAGTAATAAGTTATGTAGCTACAATAATAGTTGTCATAGATGGATGACTTAAACGTGTAACAAGTAGTTAGCTATTTCTTTCATGAATTAGGATATAAAATCTCACATATTATGTTTGATCAACAATTATCAACGTCAAGTCTATTGGTATACAACCATAACAAGATCGAATGATAAGCATAAGAGTCCTTTGGCAGTGCTATTACTACTAGAGTGGATTAAGACAACCTCACTATAGATCAAAGACAAGAAGTTTTTAATAATAAAGTGCATGATACAAACTATCAAAATTGGCATTTTTTTATATTTATATCTTCATTTCTTTTTTCCTCCTTGGGTATATCTACCCTTTATGTATGACATATTCAAAACATGTCATAAAGTCATTTATATGAGCAAAACATAATCATAAATGAGAAAAGATATATGGAAATGAGATTATTTACATTTGGAACATTTGTAACATATGGTATATGTAGAATGCATGGGAATATGTACAATATGGGTGGAATATGAGAGGTCTCTAAATGGACTCTCAAAATTGAACATAACAATAGTTTGAGTTGGGAATGATGTGGGCCCTTTGTTGAAATTTTTTGAAAGTAAATAAGGGGATAAAAAATTATTAACTATTATGGATTCTACTCATATTGGTAGGCATAATTTTGATTCATTATTCATTTGTTTGTAATGATATATTTGTAGGTAACAACTTTCGAAAAAAGTCATATTACTTATTTTTCACTTCAAAAACAAAAACATGTATACATGTTAGATTTTTAATTTCATCTTCTATGTATGGTAGAGCTCTCAAGTAAATTGCAATCTATATTCATTATTTTTCACATGTATCATATTCTTGACTTTCATAACAAAACATCTCTTGACTAAGTTTCTAAAAGGAAAAATAAATTGAGTAAAGGAAATAACTAACTTATGAGTATTGTTTGAAGGAAAAATGTTATGAAAGAGAGTAGCCAAACCAAGCACCACCAAATGCTAAGGATACACAAAAATTTGATAAGGGGAAAAATAAGAAGAAACCCCAATATTATTAATGGAGGCAAAATGCCTAAGAATGATACAAAGTGCAATGTGTTAAGAACCTCTTAAGGAGGTGGCTACAAATATTCCTTAATAAAGGAATTGAAAAATAAATAATTACAATTAAAGAATAACCTTTACCAAATAAAGATTAATCTTTTAACAGTTTCCCTCTTAATATAAGTAAATTGTTCAAGTCCACCTATGACACATTTTGTTATTCAAACCAATTCGAGTGGTTCAGCCCACTCTTCAATAACATGAAATATTCCCTGATGATCATCACTATCTAGTCTCCACTTACGACATCCAAGTGCATGTAGAACTAGATGAAGGGACATGGCAGTAGCAATTACTAGGTGGCAATTTTGATATACCTTGTTCTCAGGTTGATAATCAATGAAATGAATCCCATTTTGAACAATTTTGATTTGCTTGAGATATGTCCCTTGCACTACAACTAAACCTGAAGGAACCAACATTCCAAGATAAGATATAACATTTACAAGGTCAATAGAAGTAACAAAATATTCAAAATATACATTCAATATATAAATCATGTAAGAGCATCTATTTATTTAGTTAGACCTATGGGGAATGACATTCCATCACTTATTTCTGATTTTGCTAGCTTTTGCCTCTCTCTTGTGCAATGCAATCGATAATAACTAACACCTATGTTTCCAGACTCTGCTATGACTGCAAAAACATCTGTTGCACCAAAATTAGATTGAAATTTGTAAAAAAAATTAGAGTTCCACTATCATTTATGTTTATATAAATTTATTTTAAAAATTAGTCAAATAAAATTTAATAAATGATTAAGCTACAAATTTACACAAGCTCATACATGCACGATATAAATATATATACATGTACCTTTTTTAATTAGCCCTGAAATATGGTCATAATCAATTGAAATCAAAGGAATGTATTCAAAGCCTTTATCTTCATTTTCATTGTATGTGTCACTAACATGTAGTGGCACCAAATTCTGTGCACTGACATATCCTTGTTGTTGGTTGTTGCATTCATCATATTTTTCTAAAATGCAGTCATAACAAAAACATGAGTAATCCCTAGTGTGTAATGTCAATGGGAAATACTTGTACTCATGACAAAATACAACAATCTTGTTTTCTCTACCCTCTTGCATCCACACATTGATATTCTATCCACACCTACAAAACATATTTTTTTGCATTAAAAAATAGTAATCAATATAAATATATTGAAACTAAAATAAACAAACTTGAATGTACAAATATATGTATATTTAAAGATTTAAATTCAAACAAAAACATACCTGCTATCTCCCAAAACACTCTATGTGGAATGTATCGGTTGGTTGCTAGAGATGTGCCAACCTCATTTGATGCAAAGTGTTTTTGACACCATTCAAAAACATCATGTGCATCTTTTATGCGATCTCCCTCATAATTCATTTGATGCGTTCTTAGAGCATGTTTGATGCAAGCTTCTGCACCATCATGTTCACCCTTTCCATGTCCACTCTCAAAGAAGCTCCAAACATGTGGTATGTTGTCATTTCAATGATATCTACATAGTGCATAAAATGGCATTGATGATTTGAATTGTGAAGCACATCCATCTGACCATACAAAATGCTTTTCAATTTTGACACCCCTAATTGCCAAATATTCAAAAAACTTCTTGAAGCAATGTTGTACAAATAGTGTGTCATGCTCTTTTTCATCACTAATATAGAAGTGATATTATTTCTTAATGACTTGTGCCTTAGATGAACTATCAACACCATCCAAATCCACTTGTGCATGTCGATAACACACTTGCACCATAATAGTGATCTGCTCTAAAAAATAGTATTGTGATTGAATCTCTTTTTGATGTACAAAAGAGTAATTCTCTGCAAAGTCAACTACTGATAACACTGTTCCAAGTGGGAAAGTATCTCTTAATGTTTGAAACTATTGTTCTTGCCACTTAGAAAAGAAAGAATGTTGTATGTATGGTTGTATCAATTTATGAAACTTTTCCATAAATGTTCCCATTGGTATCTCCTCTTCTACATAATCTAACCTTGTTGATTCTTTGCCACTTTTGGTATGAAACTTGATGTACTTGTAACTCTTGCAAGATACTAAATTTGTTAGGTCGGTATCTTTGTCTCTCAAAGGAATTTTAGCCAAATTTTGACATGTTTTACAAACTCCTTTTATGCAACTAATTTGATTGGATGCATTATCATCATCTGATTTATCACATAGGATGGATGCTATGAACTGACTTGTTTATCTAGGAGGTGCATTCTAAAAACCATCACTTTTTTCTCTAATCTTCTGAAACACTTGATATTAGAGATCAAATTCAATATGATGACGACAACAAGAAGTTTCAAAAACCTTGTTTGTCCTCACATAATATGGCCTTAACTTTTCAAACATTCTTTTCCCAATCTTTATATGTGGATTTTCATTACAAAACAACAAATACATCTCATGTTTTGTTATGTCTAACCAATTTTTTGTATGTAATTCATTATTATTAGGCCTAATCTTATGTTTGATAACATCTCTTCTATTTGATGAAGGATGAGTATGATTGTTCCAAAAGATTGAGATGAAGTTCCTAAAAACATCTTGAATCCTATCAGATTGCGGATCTCTACACATAATTTCCCAATTTCCTTCTGAGGTACTATCATCGAGAACCTTTCTCCTTTTGGCATATTGTGTCAATGTCTTTCTACTAAAATTAATCTCAGCTGAAAGTGAAGAGATTTGTCTTTTTTTGGCCATTTTTTTACTTAAAATTGATGTCAACATGACTCTTCTTGAAATTGTCTTATTTGTTGATCAAGATTGTTTCCCAATAGAATCCAAACCTTTTTTTAAATTTTCAACAATGTCTTTTTGTAGCTGTGAACCTTTCCTCTTTTTTGTACTCGTATCTATACCCAACAATTTTAATGGATATTGTAGCTCATTATTAAGGAGTACAATTGACAATAGTTGGGCTTGATTGAGTGTATCAAGTTTACTTAAATGAGAAATTATTTGCTTTGCAATTTTTTTCATTGACCTCTTAGTAGTACATTTAGGTTGTTCAACATGAAACTTCAATTTTCCCATATCCATTTAAAATAAATGATCTAATTTTCTAGAAGAAATTTTTCTCCTAACCTCTTTAGCTATATTCATATGCTCTTCTGTGATGGTATTCGAAAGCGATCCTAACCCCTCTCCAATATCCATTCCATGCACTAGGGTGTCTCCCCTAACATCAACTATGTGTTCTTCAACTTCATTTGCTTTAGGATCTAAATTTTACTTGACTACTACTCTAGTTTTTGTATGTTGATCCACTACACAAAAACACGTCAAATAACTTAGGATTCACTAAATACACTAAATAATCTTTTAATTTAAAAATTTAAATCTAAATTGTTAAATATCTAAAATATAAATTTTATTTAAAGTAAAACTAGATTAAGAAACTTTAAATCTAAATTAAATTAAAAAACTCAAATCTACACTAAATTAGAAATTTAAAAATCTAAACTAAATTAAAAATTAGAATCTAAACTAAATTAGAAATTTAAAAATCTAAACTAAATTAGGATTTTAAAAGCTAACCAAATTATAAAGTTTAAAAAACTAAAATAATTTGAAATTTAAAATTCTAAACTAAATTAGAAATCTAAAAATATAAAGTAAACTAGGAATTTAAAAGCTAACTAAGTTGTAATGTTTAAAAACTAAACTAATTAAAAATTAAAAATTCCAAACTAAATTAGAAATTTAAAAAGCTAAAACAAATTAGTAATTTAAAAGCTAACTAAATTAGAAAGTTTAAAAAATAAACTAATTAGAATTTTAAAAATCTAAACTAAACTAGCAATTGCATCTTGGTGTGCAATGGATACACCGAAGGTGTGTGGAAGGTCATTTCAAGATAATTTTGGTCTATTTTTTACAATAATTTGTGTAGTACATGAGATCAATTGGTAGGTCATTTAGAAAATGATGTTTGTGCAACAAAGGTCTCAATGGAGAAGTGATAGCTTCTCCACTTACATGCATCCAAACAAGACAAACAAAACTTTTGAACCAAGAGATAGTCAAGCTCCATTACCAATAGGTTGATGTTATGTTTGTAATAGGGAAAGATGAAGAGATAGGGAGAGAGAGGGATAGACAAAGAGATGTTATGTTTTATTTGGTAGGATTGATTTTTTTTGACCCCTAAATAACTTTGATGGATTGGATCATTTACTTGTGATAGTTTAACAAATGATAACTTCTACTTTAGAATATATTCTCTTTAATAATATTATAATCTAACACTATAAATATATTCTCCTTCATAATATTATAATCTAACATATAAAAAAAATACGTAAGACAAATATTTTTCCTATCTATAAAATAAATTATATTTATCTATATACCATTAATAAGTATATCCATTGTTTTACTTTATTTAAAATATTAATTATTTGTATATATTAAAAAAAATTCTCCTCCTAAACTTACAAGATAATGTATATTTAGTGTTTGAAAATCTTATAAATTAGTATTTTATTAATAAAAATATATATTTATGACAAATTTAAAGGCATTTTAAATAAAATTTCATATTATTTTTTTATTTATTTAAAATTTTGATCTAAATGAAATTATATTTTAAATTTAAAAGTTGGTGCTTAACATGCTAGTAAGCTCTACACTAACATAAAGTAAAGAGGGAGGTTTTAAATATGTATCAAATAAAATAATTTCTATGTTAAAATAAAGACACCAAATTTTGAGGATATATAATAAATTAACTTTTAAAAATGTAATACTTCTTAAAAAAACAATAAACACTTCTAACATATTTTAAATAAATAAATTTAAGATATTTAGTTAATAGTTGTCACCAATAATATTATCTTGTAAAGGCTCTACAAACATGACATAAAAAGTGATTGGACTATATTATTGTGAGTGTGCTAAGCTTAAAGTATAATTTTGATGATTGATTTTAAAATGATTGTTATTTTTAAATAGAACACAATGATTGTTTTCTTATATTTAAAAATATTTTTAATTTAAAACAAATAAAGTTAAATAAACTATCCAAAAAAATTAATCATAAAAAAATTAAAAACTTTGAATTGATTCTTTATACATTGTAAACAACATTTAATTAAAAAACTTCAATAACAATTAAGAGTTTTTTCAAACTTAAATTATATATGTGTAGTGGTTTAATTTGTATATTTATTTTAATGATTTTTTTTAGGATAAGCTCTAGAGTGAAAGAAGCTATGAGCATCTAGGTAAATATGGGTTGTCTAGACAAAAATTGTGCTAGATAACTTTTTTTTCAAGTTATGTAATCCACTCTTAAAAGTAACACATTCTAATCTTAAAAGTAACACATTCTATTAAATTTAGATGAGCAAAATTGTTTCAGCTTTTAAAAATTATTTTAATGTGGGAATAATGGAAATCCTTGTAAAAGCTTCAAATTGTATTATTACTGTTTAGTAAACATAATTTTGAATCTATAAGATATGTCATTTATACTTCAGTCTAGTCTGACTAATTTATAGGTGAGCATAATTTTAAATTTGGAAAATCCTTTGGTTCAACAACTAATTTATAGGGTGAGAAAGCATAAATTAAAGCTGAGGCATATGGTGTTTACAACTAAGGTTAATCAGATAGTAGGTTTTTTAAAAAATATGTTTTTAGTGAATGATAGAGAAGTTATTAAGAGGGGGAAAATTATTGAGCAAAATGGAGGTATAGGATGATAGATCAGAAGCGGCTTAAGAGACATTCGAGATGTAAGATTGACCTACAATAGATTAGCATTTGAATTAATTTGGATTGCATATCAACCACTTGTGTTGGCCAAAAACATTTCCCCTTTTCATGTGTAAATTTCATTCGAAAAAACACTGACGAAAACAATGGCCAGGATCATATCTACCATCTTCATCTTTTTTAGAATAGGCTAAACCAAAATAAGAATCTTAAATTTAAAATCTAAATTAAAAATTTAAATCTAAATCTAAATTAGAAAAATCTAGAATCTAAAAATCTAAATTTAATCTAAACTAGATGAAAACTCTAAAGGGAAACAGAAGGAATAATATTGAGAGAGGTTCAAGTTTGACATACCTTGTTTACATTTATAATAGCTTTGCAAGCTTTTTTCACATATTCTCTATTCCTATTTTGTTGAATACTTTCATGCAGTCTTACTTTTTCTTATCTTTTTGTTCCCCGTCTCCTTCTTTGTAAAATACTAAACAATTTTTCTGAATCTTCTCCTCCAAAACTTGCTTTGTAGAAAAAAAATATCTTTCACAATTTTTCTATTTCTCTTCTCCAAAAATTGTCTTCTAAAATCTAAATATCCTTCACAATTCCTCTGAGTTTCTCTTACTTATATAATGATTTACAAAACAAAAACCCTATAATTTCAATCCTAAAATTAAAAATTGATTAACATGCATTTTAAAATAAAACTAAACTTAACTACTAATGTTTTAAAAAAAATAGATAAGTGATTAACATGCATTACATGCATTTGATAAATTTAGAAAAAAAAAAAACCTAAAACTAAACTTAACATGTATTACATGTATTCTAAAAACTTATTAAACAACAAGTTAAAACTACACTTAATTATTAATATTAATATTAAAATCATTACATGCATTGTGAATAACTCAAAAAAAAGAGAGTTAAAACTACACTTCACTAGTAATATTAATTTAATCATTACATGCATTGTGAATAACTCAGAAAAAGGAAGTTAAAACTACACGTCATGGTTAATATTAAAATCTAAAAAAAAATATTAGGAAAAAACAAGTCAAAACTACATTCAACTATTAATATTAATATTAAAATCATTAAAACTTAGAAGAAAAAAAATAAAACTACACTGCACTTAACTTGTTAATATTAAAATTGAAAAAAACCATTAATATTAAAATTAAAAATAAAAACTATTAATATTCAAATCTGAAAAAATTGAAGAAACACTAAAAATTTGTTGATAAAATGTGTTGCATGAAAAAAAACTAAAAAATCGCTAAAATCATTAAAACTTAGAAAAAAAAATTAAAACTACACTACACTGCATTTAACCTGTTAATATTAAAATTGAAAAAAAGCATTAATATTAAAATTCAAAAAAACTATTAATATTTAAATCCAAAAAAAAGGAGGAAAAGCTAAAAAGTTGTTAAAAAGTGTTGCATGAAAAAAACCAAAAATTGCTAATTTGGGGAAAGTTTTAGTGGCCTTTTAGGGTTCTAATGCACCCCCCTCACCCTTTTTTTTTTTTTTTAATTACGAAATTAATGCATTTTTTAACTTTTGAAGCTCGATTTGGAGGTGCAAATGGAGTCAAATAGATGAATCAAGTTGGAGAACCATAGTCCTTGAAACAAGCTTCCTAACAACTATAAATTTGATATATTTTGCTTTTAATTTATATTATATTTTTTTAGTTTTACTAGACATAGGTTTTTCACCGAACATTAAGTTCGGTGAAAAACTATTGTGGAAAAATAGTAAATTAGTATTTTTTTTTGGAAAAATATGTACGTACCAATATTTATGTCCTCGTTCAAACAAAAAATAAATGAATAATTTCATTAAATAGAAAAAAAATTATACGATTGAAAGTGCACCTATGTCTAAATTGTAATTAGTTTGCCTTTAAAACTTAATTACAAGAAAAATATTCAACAAAATGTTATGCAACAAAATGGATGCCCTAAATATTAGTGTTACCAACCTAAATTCAAAAGATTCATAATCCAATCCTTTGTAGAAAAAAAATTATGTGATTGAAAGTACACATCACTTTTTAAACATGTTGTTTACTATTAAAAACTAGTTATCAAAGGACATGAAAAAAAATTACAATTTTATTTTTATTTTTTTTCAAAAATATATTTAGAATCTATAGAGAAAATCTCACAAATCACTAGTTTGGATCATCTTCAATTTCCTAACAATTTACCTACTATAAGTGTCAGAAAGTGAAGATTTTGCTCAAAATGTTGCTTTCAATGTCAAGTTTAGCCAAAAAGTGTAACCCACTATTGTGGGATCACCTATTATATATATATATATATATATATATATATACATCAAAATTGTGAAGGGACACATACCTTCAAAAAAAAAATTTGCTAATAATAAAAAACAATAATTAAAATAGGCAATAAGGCTCTGTTTAGCCACAAATTATTTTTTTATAAATGGTCCAATTAATCTTGTCGCTCATGAGTGTCAGCATCTCCTAGTGCATTCTAGATTGATATCTCCATTTTTGCCATCTTCTTGTTCAGTTTGCAGGCCTCATCTACTGTTGAGTCTTTTCATGTAGCCATATCTAGAGTCTTTTGTAACATGAACTCGCATTCCCCAATCCACTTGTTCTTTTCTTTCATTTTTCCTCCATCTTTAAATAATGCTGGTAGTTCCCTTTTTGTGGCATCAATTAGTCCCTATGCATCCCCCCTACAATTCCTCATGGAAGTCTCTATGTTTTCTTATGAAGTGGTTAGTAATGTCAATAGCCACATTATCAGAAACATCCCTACTATTTACTTCTTGGAACTTCTCTTCGATTCTACCATCAATTCTCTTATGCTCTTTCTTTGCAATATAATTCTTTGAATGTGTTCCCCAAAGATTTTTCAACCAAGTTATCAAGCCAACCTACCTCTTTTTGATCACTATAGCAAGTGTATCATATTGACCTTGAGAATATGCATTTGATCCCTCCCAGTGGTCTTTTGTTTGTGAGCTTTCCCCATGAGTTAGCAGCCTAGTAGATCCCAATGTGATTCTCATCATATCTTTTAGGTGATCATTTTCTCTAAGTATTCTTTCATTATTCATATAGTACATTTCTTTCTCCTTAATTAACATTTGGATTTGGGAATTATTCAACTTGGCAACATTGATATCAATCTCTTTTGTAGCTATGGGGTCAACTTCTCCAACTTTTAATGTTATAACATGCCCAAAGTCCTTTTCAATATCAATAATAACATATTTCTTGTGTGGTGGATATAGGGCCCATATCATTAGTGATCCTTTGTCTAGATTATATTTGGATCTTGCATATACCTCTATTATGCCTTCAAGGCTAAGCTTATGTGTGGCATTATTATTTTTTCAAGAAACTATCAAAAACCAATGCAAAATTAAGATCCAACCCTAGATAAATCATAACACTCTCATCTTCCAACAATTTTCTTCCCTTCTCATAGGTCATATCTTCCATTTCTCTCTCCACACTTGACTTTAAATTTTTCAGTAATTGTTCTTCATTACTTTGTGTTATATCGTCAACTATCTCCCTTATTGATTTTCCCTTTTGTTTGTATAAGAAAGCCTTGAATTATGGAAAGTTTACAAATTCATCATCAACCACAAATGATCTATATTCCATCTACCTTGTATTTGCATCTGAACTCTCTTCAACATCTGGTTCTCTGGGAGGACACTTGTATTTTTGAGTTCTTAGTCTTGAAATTTTATCAATTTGGCTTTGAGGCCTATCATTACCAGATATCTCCTCTCTAGAAGATAATAATGATGCATCTTGTAGTCCCCTGTTGTGTTCAACAACTACCCTTTCTACTTCTTCTTCCTCCAAATTTTTGATTAAATCATCATACTGATAGGGTATATGATCATACCCACCTAAATTCACCTTATTCCTAACAAAATGAATGCACAACTCTGGATAAAAACCCGTTCATGATGAACCTCTCTTCATATTGTATTGCAACAAATTATCAAGAATGATATCATATCCATCTTTTGAAAACATAGTGAAATCACCAAAGCACAGTGTGTTGAGAATGCATGCTTATTTTCCAAAAGAACTTAGATTCATGAAATTTCAATAATCCATTTGCCTAACAATCTCCAAATAAACAATTCTATCAGGCTTCATTTTGGGAAAAATGAAAGGTGTATCTTCAAATACATATACTTTAATCGTGGTTGCATCTTCTAAACAATACCAATCTCCCCAATTGTGGCTAATAATCCCATTGTAGTCTTTAGGTTTGAGAAATCCTTTTATCTCATCAGATAATGAATATTCACAAGGATGGTTGTAGAATCTGTACAATGGTTTCATAAAATACTCCTCAAAATGTACAAAACAAGAGCTAGAAAACCTACTATCCCAAATAGCAGTCCATAGCTGAATTGGTAATAGTTTACCTTTCCTGTCCAACTGTAAAACCCTTAAATTTTCAAGCTTCATCCCTAATTCTAGTACATAATACATAATTATGTGCATGAAGACTAAATAATGCTAAAAATGTAAAATAGAAGATCCATTTTTTATTGCCATCAATACTGAATCAAGCCCTTTGAAGAGATATGAGGCATAGTCAAAAGGTTTAGAATTATGACACTGGACATCTGTTGCAATCACCATTGGCACGATTGACATATACTCAAGGGCTTCCATCCCTAATACCTGGCATGTTGAGAAATATGTATATCTCATGTAGGGCTCGAACAAATCAATATGAAATGGGGGCTCATCATTGTCTTGTAATGGGACTAAATTGCCTTCCTTCTTAAGTCTGTGTAATGGTAACCTCCAACCCTTATATATGGTGTCCATCCTCCAGAACTCTTGCTCTAACTCTTTATGCACAATTTTTTCGCTACATGCCCCTTCTAGGTTAAGAGCTCCACATATTGTAGCCTCTGATATATGTGTGAATGGCTTTCCTGATGGGTTACAAATGGCTTTGATATTTGTGTTATAGTGGGAAGCTAACAGTTTCAACAATTCTACATCCACAAACACATTTGGGTAGACAACCTTTCCTAGGTTGAAATTCCAAGGATTACACACTATCTCAAATCAATTTCTCTAATGGTAGTGAAAAATGAACAATTCATATCTCCTTATTGAGGTCCATATATCACCTATTTGCTTACATTTATCCTCCAATTTCTCTACCTCTACGCTAAGTTCCACATAGCACCTAGCTTTAGGTCCTGAGTTGGGCAGTTAATCAATAAGGTCTTGATTTAGTTTCCCCTCAGCTACCTATGGCTCATTCTTAGTTTCAATTTTCTACTTATTTCCTTTAGGGAAACTACTTTCACCCTATCTCCTACCCTTTAATTTTCCTGAGATCATACTTTCCATTTTATTTCCTTAAAATTACAAAATTGGAAAATGAAATTGTAGAGAACTCACAATATTTATTTGGAGATCTTTGGCTAAAAAGTTCTCTGGCCCTTCGTTCGCTCTCCTATTTATCCCGCTGCCAATTCTACAATATTTCCTTCAAATATGCTTCTTCAATTTAGGGAATTATCTATGCATTGTGTTCCACCACTAATGTTTTAGCTCTGAGCACAAATGTAACAAGATCTTTGAAATTCTCACTATCACATCAAATGATTATATCAACAAGACAATTTGAAACTCTAGGCGATCCTTTCATTTTAGTCAGGCCAACGTTCACTGAATACACTGTATGTCAGGGAGACAACACATCATTCCTAACAATATTGAATGGCTAATCCCTCAGATTCTTATCAATTTCTCCAAGTGTCACTTTGATGAACCTTTTGATCTTTATTGGCAAGAGAACAAGTTTCTCTAAGATATTTAAAAGTTTTCCAAATATTAGAAGTCTACCTGATGTCCATTTCTTTCATTTTGAGTAAGTCGGAAAGACTCTCATTGATTTAACTTCCATCTACATGACATAAAGGATTGAGAAGAAATTTCAAACTTACTTCAATAACATTTTTCTTCCCGATACATTTCCTCATGCTTTGTTGATGAGACAAGATGGGTATCTCATCGATGCTATTTCATTCGTGAGACATATATGCTCGAGATGACTTATAGATCTCACTTCGATAGTGTTTATCTTGCCAATGAATTTCTTCATTAGTGAGACCACAAGTTGTATCTTCCCAATATGTATCTTGCCAGGTAATTTGATCATTCTAACAATCTTGACCTCTTGCCAATATTTCCAAAACACCTGCATTGGAATGTAATAGCTTATGGATTAGAGAGACCTACACCTACTCATGCCAATATAAAATATTTATTCAAATACTCTTGCTTAGAGGGATTTTAAGATATCAAATGGTCAAAAATGATGTGATCATTGGTAATTATGTTATGCAGAGGAGATTATATCAATTTTAAACTCAAGATATGGCTTTCTTTGGCGAATTTATGAGTGCGGGTCACTATAAAATTTTCAAAATTTTATAATTCCAATAGTGACTCCATCTGGGGATGAATGATTGTGAGATCATTGCCAAATTTTAGATCTCTAGAAGAGCAGACCAAACTTTCAAGGGTTATGAAAATGGATTTTTGGTGAGGATGGAATGAAAAATGGACATGGAGATGGAAAATGATAGAAATGGAAATGATCTTACACTACTGTACATGGAAATAATTTTTTTTTAAAATGAAGGAATTCTAAGATTGTCCATGTACTGGCAATTCCTATTCCTTTTGATTTCCTAAACTACTATGCATGGAGAAAAATTATTTTAAGAGGTTTGTCAAGATTTTTCCATGCACTGGAAACCCTTAATCCTTTGTGTTTCTCAAGAGAAGAAATACTTTAGGAATTGCCAATGTATAGGAAACTCATGTTCCTCACCAAAGATGTTTTGCAAGTAATATGAATCTTCTTCCACCTTTCTAGTGATAACAAAGGGCCCTAACCACAAGGATTCAAAATTTCCATGCTTTCCCTTCTCGTGACATCTAGCATTCCACATCAATACTAATTCATTCTCCTCGAATTTTCTATCTACATAGCTTTTTTATCAAATAGATATTTCATCTATGATTGCAACTTTTCAGTTTTCTTTTAAGTCATTCTCCTTATCTCATCAAGTTCTACAAGCTTTTCCATTCTTTCCTCCATCAGCTCTAGAATATCTATATCTTCTTGAAGGATAAAATTATAGACTTGCAGTAAGTTTTGTAATGGCATCCTAGATTGTGTTCCATATACCAGTTCAAACAGAGACTTTCCAATTTCCTTCTTCACAATGATCCTGTCTGCCCACACAACCATTCTTAACTTTGAATCCCATGCTTTTTTGTTCCCATCTAACATCCTTCTTATGATCTTCAAAAGACTTTTATTACTAGACTTTTCTTGACCATTTGCTTGTGGGTGGTAAGGAGTTGCATATGAGATAGTAATTCCATATGTACTATATAAATATTTAAATTCATCAGACCTACAACTCATCCCATTGTCTATGATTAATCTTACTAGTGTACCAAATCTGGTTAGATTATTCTCCATTAGGAAATTTATTACCACCTTTCCTATTGCTTGTTTAGTTGGGATTTCCTCTACCCATTTAGTGAAGTAATCAGTAGCTACCAATATCCACATATGTCCTCCACTTTACTTCTCCTATATTTCCACAATAAAATTGATCCCCCATTGATGGAAAGGGGAATCAACTTGTAGAGGTCTAAGTGGTAGAACTCCCTGATATTTCATATTTCTTCAGAACTTTTGGCAAGCTTCACACCTTCTTACATATGAAAAGGAATCATTAAAGATATTAGGACAGTAATAGCCTTCACTGAGAATATTGTGTGTAGTCATTTTGGTAGAATAGTGACCTCCACACACTCCTTCATGCATCTCCATCAAGACATGTTCAACCTATGATTCATCTAGTCACAATAATAATATCCCATTCCTATTTTTCCAAAACAGATCACCCTTTATGAACAAATACTTAGATTCTTACAGCTTCAAAGTTCTATTTTGGTTATCATTCAATCCCTCAGAAAATTTCATGTGCCTGAGATAATACACAATGTTTGTGTACCAAGAAGTATGTTCAATGCTTGCAACTGTATTCTCCCCACTCTCTATATTGTAGATTTTATTTGCTTCAATGTTTGTCTCTGCCATTAGCTTGGCCAAACCCTATCCCCTTACTAACATGGTAATTTGAATCTCCATATCAAATTCATGGATTTTATTAATCCATCTACATCTCTTCCCTATTACCTTTGTTTGTATCAAAATATATTTCATAGTTGTATGTGGGACATAGGCAATTACTTTGGCTCCAACAAGATATGGTTTGAAATATTTTGTTGCTTTTACCAATGCAAAACCTTGCTTGTTTATAGTATCATATTTCAAGTTTGACCCCTATAGTGATTTGTTGAAAAAGGATACGGGTTGTTCATGGCCCTCATCATTCTTTTGTAAAATGAAATTTGCTATAGTATGGAATGAGGAAAATGAAAATATTGAAAAGGTTTAGAAAAATCAAGAGACTTTAGGATAGGGGCTTCTTTGATGGCTTTTTTGATAGATATAAAGGCTTTTAAGGCTTCTATAGTCCAACCCAATTTTTCTCCCTTTTTTCAGCATTTTGGATATGGGTTTAGAAATCTCAACAAAGTTTGACATGAATCTCCTAACAAAGTTAATTTTCCCAAAAAATGATTGAATAGCTTTGAGAGTCTTGGGAATGGGGATTTTATCTATGACTTTTACCATTTTAGGGTCTATTCTAATCCATTCTTTTGACACAATATTCCCTAAAATTTTACCCTCTATAACAACAAAGTGACATTTTTTAGGATTAAGACTAATACCATATTCCAAAGCCTTGATGAATCACTTCTCCAAGTTTTGTACATGATCTTCGTCCCTTTTTGAATAAGCAGTAAGGTCATCTTGGTACATTACCATTATAATATTGATTAGATCTACAAATGCCACATCCATGGCCCTTTGGAATGTTGCCCCTGCATTTTTTAGACTAAAAGGAATTCTCACATAAACATACATCCCCCATGGAGTGCTAAAAGCTATCTTATATTACTTAGATTCCTTAACTTTGACCTGATTGTATCTTGAAAATCCATCCATCATGGACAACAGTTCACACCCTATCACTTTATGTCATATATCTTCCATATTAGGGAAAGGGTAATTATCTTTGAGGGAAGCAACATTTAAATTCTTGAAGTCTACAAAAAATCTAATATCCCCATTCTTCTTTCTTACTGGAACCAAGTTTGAGACCCATGTTGAATGTCTAATGGGCTTGATAATAACTCCATCTTTGAGTTTTTCCAGCTCCTCCTACATTTTTGGTTCTAGAGTTGGGTTGATGGTCCTTTTCTTTTGTTTGAATGGTTTTTCGTCTATTTTTAATGGGATCTCATGTTGAAATAAATCCTCCCTATATGCCTTGAGATCTTCATAGGACCATACAAGCATGTGCTTGTATTTTATTAACAATGCAATCAACATTCTTCTGATTGATAAGTAGGAGGTATTTTTCCATAGCGTGTCAAATTATGATATTGCTATCAGGATTCAACCGTGTAGTTTCGAGTCAAACTCATTGACCCATGTTTCATGAGTAGTGGTTCAACAAGAACCCATCTCTCATGATATCGAATGGTCCACTTAGCACTCATTGCATCTAGGTGATGCTCACAGAGGTGAAGCACTAGTCCGTCCCAATATATACCTTTTTTGGTGCTACCTTAGTCCCCAAATTTATTTCTTTAATATCCTCCCTGTTTACTGGTGTCTGCTTCATGAGAGATTGATCATTTTCATCATATACCCTTTCTAACACCACAAGTCCTTTAGGAAGCTTGTTGGTTTTAAGCTACAAGTCCTCCTATCCAAATATAGTCTGCTTCCCATCTACTTCCTCCATAAAAGCATTGAAGCTAGTCTCCTAAGCCTCGTACTAATCTATACAATGAAGAAAATTTATATGGATGGTATCATCATTGAAAACGTGTGAGCAATATATATTGTTAGGGATAGCAAGTCTTGTTTTAAATTTAGCTTGGGATACTCCATCTAGGGTAATATCATCTCTTCTCAAGGCTACATTAGCTAAAAAATAATCCATTATGGTTTTTGACTTGTCTATCCACTCAATGGAGAAAGCATCAAACAATTCAATCGTATCCCATACAACATTCCTATATTATTTCAACCTTTTGTGTTTTGCAGTATATTTTGATTTGACTTGTGAAACAACTAGCTTAGAATCTCCTAGAATAGTTAGCAATTTGATCTTATGTTTAACAACCATATTTAAACCAACTAACAAAGCCTCATATTTTGCTACATTGTTAGTACACTCAAAAGTTAGCAGAAATGAATATTTGAATGTGATCCCTTCTGGTAAGATAAAAACTACCCCAATCCCATTGCCTTCTTGACTACATGCTCCATCGAAATGCATCTTCCATACACCATGCTGATTTTTAGAAACATGTTTATCAATTAAGTCAGTATTCACTAGTTCAAGTTGAGATGGTTCCACCATGAAACTCCCCAAATCTACATCACAAAAGTAGTTTAATTGATCTTGAGCCACATGGTCCACAATTTGATTCATTCTTGGTTCTCTATACATCTTGACTTATTCTCCATTTATGGGTATGGTGGCATAGGATAGATCAAATTGTACATTCCCTCCAACTTTTGAAGTCCATTGCCTTGATAAGAGCATTCCAAAGTGAGGATGTGTCCCAATCACAGTTATATCAATGTTATATATTGCTTGTGGATAAGCAACCAACTTTACCTCTACATATTTCACTATCCCTACTACTGGAACAAGTTTGTTATCCTTTGCATAGCACTTACCACCATAAGTATCCACCCACATGCCTAATTGTTTCATGATTCCAATTGGCATAATGTTGATGGCAGCACCCAAGTCTATCATACAATTTCTCACTAGTTTGTTATTTATAAGCAGTGTGGTAAGAAATGGATCAATTTATGAAGAATTTGTTGTGCCCTTAGCACACACGCCCCGTTCGGAATGGGGAACCTCTTTTTCTTTCGGCATAGCAGGTCCTTTTGTCACCACCTCATTTTGCATGCCTCTTTTTTTTGGTGCCCTGGATGGTCAACGTTGCTTCAAAGTTTCACCTTAAGCTGACCATTCCTTCCCCTTTTAATTTTGTCAGGTTTTGGTGCTTCGCGGAGTCTCCCTGGCAATTTTCCTTTGCCAACGGCCCTGGGCCCTTCCGGGCCTAGGGGTTCAGGTTTCCACGTTGCACTCGCCATTCCTAACAGTGCTCAGATCACGTCTTCCCAGACCCCAGAGTCTGGACCTCCATTTGCCATCTACTAGAAACTGCAAAAATCTTGACGGCTGCCAAACCCTTCAAGCCCGGGACCCTAGAGTTATGCTCCCAGGGTTTCGTGAGTGCTTCACCATTCCTCACGAAAAACTTCTGGTGGAGTTATGCCTTCCGAGCCTCGAATCCCCCTATGCTGCCGATGATTCCCAAGTTGAACTTATCAAGTGGTTGTTGTCTTGCGCCCTCCCAGTTGCTGGACCTCGGGTCTCCCACCACCATCGGTGGATTCAAATTCACCAAATTCATTGTCTCACTGTACCTACATTTAGTGAGGTAATTAATGGTGATTGGGGTATAAAAGAAGGTTTATTCCTATCATTTTCATTTGATCAAGCTACAGAGAGTGATCAAAGAACTTGCTAAGGGAGCCCACCGTCTTCGAGACCTTCAAGCTCATCACCCTCACCATCACCTCATTGATCATGAGTGGATCCCACACCTCCACGCATCGAGTGTTCGAGGTAGGTCCTCCGTTCACCCTCTCGAGCATTTTTTTCATGATTTATAAGGATTTAAATGAATAACAATCATCAAGAAGACATGCAAAATGAAAAAATACGGCACCGCAAACAAAACCCATGTCCTCAAGATTTGAGTAACCCAATGTAGCATCCTCGTGAGCAATTCAGAGCTTTACCCCCACACGGTTGTTCTTTGTAGGGGCATTTGTGATCCTCAAGCCCAGATGCTCCTTTTTCTGGTGAGGACTTAGCGAAAACTGTCGGTATAGCTTTTGGATCCCCCAGGCTCGGGTGCCCAGGATCCTGCACACAGGAATTTGTCCTTCATTTGCTATCATTGAGACTTTGGCTGATCGGCAGGACCTTTCACTGAGTGCATCCTTCTCTTGTCGGGGAGATGTTCGTTCATCACCAAGACCTCACCGCAAGCTCCCTAGGTCTTGGTGGTGCCTTCCCTTTCAGTGAGGCCTCATAACTTTTGCCAAGACTTCTTGGCGAGGCTCCTCCTCTTGACGACTGCATTTTTCCCTTTTCGGTTGGCGTGACTTCGCCTTTCGGCATAACCTTTCGCCGACAACCCCTCCCTTTATCCTTCAACGAGAACAGAGTGAGTCAACAGGACATATCAAGGTCACCAAGACCTTTATTTGACTTAGAGGTTATGCCGAAGACTCCTTTGTCAGCGAGACATAATGAGTTCACTAGGACCTCACGATGACACCATCTTTCTCCTGGCGAATACCCGGTGTCCTTCTGACCTCTCGGCTCTGGACCCCTGTTTGTTGCTGGGATATAACTTGAACAAATGTAAACCCTCATTCCTGTTGGCTCCTACAATCCAAGAGTCCTTTCCTCATTTTTCATCTCGAGGGGAAAGTATCGCCCACCCCTTCAAGCTCTAGGCTTCGCCCTTCTATTCACTGCACCACTAAAACAAAATCGAATAGCGGGCCCCAGTGCTGGGTTTGGTCTTGCTCTCGACTGTCAGCGAGACATTCATCTTCACCAAGACCCTTCCCCAACTCAAGAACTTACACCAAGGGCCCCCTCTGTCAGCATAACATCACCCGGTTGACAAGATGTCTCCCCACCTAAGGGTTTTCCTGCCGATGTGCTCGGTTGGTAAGACATACAGATGTCAGTGAGACCTCTCACCGAGGACATAAAACTCCTGCCGATGGACTTCCTTCTTGAGAGTCGCCCGAGCCTTTTCCTTTTGGTGTGACTTCTCAGTGAGAGTACTTTGATCTCCCAAGTTCTTTCGTCACCATGACTTCACCCAATCGACGAAACCTCTCACCGAAGGTGCAAACCCCATGCCGATGTACTTTGTTGGCGAGACACATGGCCATTGCCTAGACCTTTCTTTGAGGTGGTCTTTGACACCGATTGAAAACTGAAATGAAATGACGGCTTCCCCTCGATTCGGGCCTGAAGCTCCAGACTTTTGTCTGATGTTTATCGTCCCAAACACTGAGTGCACCATGCCCCCTCGGCCTTTTGGGCTCGATAATGTAAAACTATTGGCTGTCCTTTGACCCACCGGACCCTGGACCCTGGAGTTCCATCTCTGAAATTCCATTTTCAGCCTGCTATTCCAAACTGCCATCTCCAAATGGCTCTCTGGCCCAGGACTTCCAGATTCTCCTAAACCAATCCAAATGAGCCCAAATATGAAATCTAACTTCGACCCACGTGCTCAATTTTGGTCCTCTTCATTACGAACCTTTCTAATTATCAAAATTCGATTGGAGAAAATCTATCAATGCCCTACGCCCTATTTTCCTTTCTAGAATGACGTTCTTGCTAGGGAAGTCTGGCCCTCTGAGCCTGAACTATCGAAATTCCCCCAATCAAAAGATCAGTGACATCAGGAGATAAAGTTCATGTTATGCTTGATAGAATAGTTAAAACGGATTTCATCTTTGGGATTCCAACTAACGTGAATGATTTCGGGATCAATTACGTTGACTACGCCTTTGCTTGCAGAATATATGGAATTGGGTGCAGGACATTCAAGGGCACCCGTCGAGAAGCACAAGGGGAAGAAATCAGGCAAGACTCCTTGAGGGAAAGAGGACAAGGACCAGATGAAATACCAATTCTAGGGTGAGCCTCTGTACTCAAAAGGAACCACATATTGGAAGGAGATCACTGATACAAACATAGGCCACGTCAATATTGACGAATTCACACAAAGGGTTAGGGTCAATCCAATGACCAAGAATGCAAGATTGATAAGGAAAAGTGGAATAGTAAAGGTTGTTGGATTCCCTCCATCCCTCATGGCCCCTGAGTTGGTCATGGCTTGTCGGGAGGCATATCAACCTGACACAAGGACAATCATTGATAGGGAGGGCAACGTCCTCGCTGACATGTCAGCTAAGGGGATCATGAATACTTTCCACATCCCTAATTTTCAAGAGATGGAAGTCTCCACCATAGAAGAATGTCAGGCAGCATGGGATGATAATTCGGCGAGCTGTAAGAGGTCAATAAATCAACAGTGGCTTAAAGAAAGGTGGGGCAGTGCTGCGAAGGTTCCACACAAACTATTCCGCAGTGACTTCCATGAGGATTATCACGACTTGGTTACCATGTTAAGCAGGGTTATGGGTCTTCCTGTGGCCAACTTCTTTTAGGAATGGATGGTGTACTTCATTGATCAGATCCTTCGAGGGAATGAGGATGTCACCACAAAGACTTCATTTTACTAGGGAGGAATAATAAGCAACTGCTTCCATGAGCAGTTCGTTAATGTAAAGAAGAGCTCCAAATTCTATATGACTTTGTACCTTGTGTACTTCTTGGTGGACCAGAGACAATATAATGGGCTATTTGTGGCACCTGATCAAGAGCAGGAAAGAAAACTCAAGGTCTATGACAGATATCCCTAGCTCCAGTACAAAAACTTCAAAAGGGAGTATTGTAGAGTAAATGATGCCTTCATCAGCCATATTATTAGAATGATTGTCAGAGACTTTGAGAGGAGGGTCTCCCACAGTGCGAGGGCATTTTTGAAGTAGTATGCCTTCCTCTTCATTCAGTACCTGAAGTTCACATACATCTGTGCCCAAGGCTTCAACAAAAGGCCAAACAGGTTGCCTCGATACCCCAATGACCGAATCATCTTACTAGAGCTTTCTCGGCAACTCCAACACATACAGGCAATCTTCAGCAGCAAACACATAGTAGGGATCTCCTATCCCATGAGTCTCGGCCAGGGCATGTACTGCCTACAAACTTCCCAGTGTGTTGGTAACTCTGAGAAAGAACTAAAAGATTACCATTTCTACCTACACATTGCTCACCCACGAATAGACCCGTATGGCCACATAAGAAAAGTGCTAGGGCCGGGGTTTTCCCATCTTCACCACATCAAGGATTTCTAGGCAGACTACCAGGATGATAAAGAGGTATGTGCAAGGCACTATATGTGAATGATGGTGTAGTTTGTAAGGTCTAGCCATTCCCCATACCGGACCAAGTCAAAGAAGACGAGGCCATCGTAATGCACCCTAGGTACCTTGTAGTCACCAATCTGTCAATACCAACAATAGACTGGGATGAGCAGGAGTTCGATGACCTTCACACTATAACCCAACCAATCTTGGCTCATACTAAGGAGTGGGCTGATGGACAGATAGCCCAATTGAAACAACAGGAGGTGATTTTGACTTAGGAAGGACTCAAAAGTGGGCCAAGTGCCATAGAGGATGTCGCTGCCACCAATTCAACTGGTGGGACAACCAAGTCTCCTCCAGTCATCAGATCCAAGAAGAGAAAAGAGACAAAAATAGGGCAGTCTCCTAACCCAAAGGTCTATACAAGGAAGGATTCAGGGGGCTCACCCTCCAAGAGACTAAAGCAAACAGAAGACAGCACAGAGCAGCCATTAGTCGAGAGGAGGCCAAAGATATCAATCAAATCAAACCTATCCTGGCTCTCCCTGCATTGGATCCCCCACCTTCCTCTCTAGCCATGATTGCCACATCCCCACCGGCAGTGGACATCTCTGTCCATCTTGCCCCTTTGCCCCCAACCGAGCTTGTGATTGTAATTGACTCCTCCTCTGCCATGACTACTCCCCCTTCCTCTGTTGCCATGTCACCAACCACATCACTCCCCTTGGTGACAATAATAGCACCTATTCCCACCTCCGCCATGCTTTAGGCTCTCTCGAGACATATGCAAAACCTTCCCCCTAAGCTCTCCTAGATCCTAATGGATCCCACTCTTCAAGTAGCCCTTGCACGATTCCTCGCTACTGCTCAGCCTTCACAACCGTCAATAGGGCCACTGACTATGGAAGCCACCATGCTAATCTCTAAGGAGTGGGAGGAACGAGAGAGGGAAGCTTTGAAGCCCTTCAAGGAGGATGTTGATGAATACCACAAGCACCTGGAGTACGAACATCAAACTATTGTCAGGGTGGCTTATGAGGAAGAGGGAACTGGTTCCTCGGAGAGTAGGACTGAAGAAGATAACACTAGTGGCAAGGTAATTGTGTAGGCTTTTAATGATGATCTTGAAGAAGAACTGGCCCACTGGCCAAAGGACATCGAAATAGAGGCAGAAAGGTCACCCCTCAATAAAGAAGAACAACAGTAAGGAGACAAAACTAAGGGAGAAGCTCAAGCTATCGAGGACCTTGAGATTGAGCAATTCAAAGAACATGTGCATAAGGTTGAACAAGTTAAAGGAAAGAAAGGGGATGAAGTGGAAAAGAAAGAAATCCCCTTACAAAAATTGTTGGCCAAGCCTCCTATTAAGTGCATTGTGTTTATCCAAGACTCTGATGAAGAAGAAGGAGATGCTACTAAGGAGAAAGAAAAGTCCTTAGAAGATACGAGAGCGGAAACCTTGGCCTTGACCGAGAGAGGCGAGGGTGGTCATGGATCGCCTAAGGGCAGGACTATCATACCAAAATGGTTGGAAAAACAACTTGAAAGAAGAACTCCCATACTAAAGGACCCAAGGGAAAAACTAGAAGCCATCTTAGCCCAAGCCCAAATTGCAACAAAGAAGGAAAAGAAGCTTAAGATTCAATCCAAAGTAACAATGGATGCTTCTGGGTCTCGAGCTGTACAGATGGCCACACCTGTGGTAGGTCAGGAAGGAATAACTTACAACGTCTCCACCATGGATCTATGGATTGCCACCAGAGAACAGAAGGTGGGGCATGTTGAGGAGTTAGTGGCCACGGTGGTACATTTGATAAGGCAGGACAAGATTTCAAAGGATGAGCTCAAAGCACAGGTGGCTGCTTTAACAAATTACATCCAGTAGTGGTCATTGATGGATGACCTGCCTACCACGTCCACGACCACACCCCAACTACTATCCAAAGAACAAATTGACAAGATGGAGTGAAGGAAGAACTTGGAAAAGACTATGGAGGACTGGTTCTACCAAGTCTTATACGTCAGAAACATGGGAATTAGCTGAGCTATTTGGATAGCCAACAAGTTCTTGAACCTGCAACAATCTTTAGAGGGCACAAAAAAGCTATGCACTGACTTCCCTACAACCTACGACTCCACCTTCCCAAGGATCGAGGCTATCCTTCAATTGCCAAAAGCCACATTTGAAAAGGAGCTTGCATTTAAGAAAGACGATCACTAGTTGATGGATGTATGGCGGTGAGACTTTGACAACCGGAAGGAAAGGTTGGAACAGATAATGAACAAAGTGGATCCAGATATCGAATGGTTCAAAGAAATTAGGATGGAATGTGCCCGGTACCTCAAGCTAATGACAGATTATGATATGCCCGCGGTGCAAATGGATCTAGAAAAGGTGAGGCCCTACTTCCAGAAGAAAATGGAGGATGGAATGTCAAGTGAAATCATAGTGGAATTTATGAGTTTTGTTGCCCATGCCTTCAATCAATCAGAGCTATTCAGGGACCAAGGCACAAAGAATGATGAGGACTAGAAAAGGCTAGAAGATAATGCAAAAGAATGGAGCTACCAGGTCCTGCGATATGAAATCATTGAAATGGACAAGCTCCAGGTGGTCATCCTAAGGTTCATGGAGTACACAACATCGAGAAGGAAAGAAGGAAGTCCTGTCAAGAATGAAGAGCTCCCTAAAGAGTAGCTATAGTAAAACAACAATTAGCTAAAGGACAAAGTGCTACAGTATCGTCATTAGAAGAAAAAGTAGGGAAAATGACAAAATGTAATTTTAAATTGTGATATATTGGGGGTTGGTGAAACCCTATTTTGTAATGAATCTTGGCCACACAATAAAAATTAATCTTGGCCATTCATTTGACTTTTGGGGCACTATAAATAGGGGCTCTCCTCTCATTTTCAAAGGGAGTTGAGTTGTTGTAAAGACATGCTGCAGAAATTTATAAGGAAAAGACATTGACTTGGTGCATTTTCTAAGTTTCTCACATGTTGCTTGATTCAATCTCCATTGTTAGATGTTCAACTTAGGTTTCATTACTATTCTATTTAACTGTTTCCTTTCTTTGGTATATTTTAGGAATGTTGTCCTATGATCATGAAAATTCATGTTGTGTTGATGACTTCTTAGTCCATACATTTTTGCTATTTGCTGATGGTAGATGGTTGTGTAAAGTTAATCTAGACTTAAATTCAAAGTTTCTCCACACTTTCATCTTTGTTCATGCATGGATATGGTGAATGACAGACGAAACATTTGTAGACCTTAGAAGATAGCACAAGTTCCACAATACTATGAGATTTTTGGTTAAGTGGAATATTGTTTTAGGAAGCTGTCCATTGCAGGAACTCCATCATCACTATTCGCAATTAGTTGCAAATCTAGGAACTCTCTCTCTCCCCTGTCCTTTTTTTTTTTTTAATGAGTGACCCATGCTAAGGTTCATTGCACATTGTAAAGCCAAATCCAATGATAAAATGGAGTCCAAGACTGTTGTTTGAACTTACAACTAATGTGTAACAACTCTCCCATCCTAAGAACTCCATTTCAAGATCCAACTTCCCATGCTTTATAATCCCTACGTAAGACCGCCTTATGATTCTAGCAAATCACATCAAACAACTAAGATATTCCAAGCATTGTCAAGACTTGACATTAGAGACCTTGGGATAGTGTTCTGCAATCTGATTGTGGAGGATTGTCTTTCAAGAGAGGTAGTGCACCTACACACTGCCTGTGTTGAGAAGTACATAAAAAACACATCAATAGAATTCACTATAGTAGCACCAAGAAAAACCTCTAGAACATTCACCTTTCCCTACTTATTACTAACCTTTGTAATCCCTTTTTTCTCAAAAGTTGTGTTTTTATAATTCCCACTAGATATTAATGGAATGGCACTATCCCTATACTCCTTAATTTTCATCATTTCAAATAATGGGACATACATTTTTACTTGGGATAAAGCTTGTGTACAGTCAAATGAGTTACCTTTTGATATGATCATCTTCTACTGGTCCATTGACAATCTTTTGATCTCCTCCTTTTATTTTTTATTTGTGTCATCAAACTTTTGTTTATTTTTATGCAACTCTTTATTTTCCTCCTTCTTAACATGTTTTTGCACATTTTTGTTAGGCTTCTTATTTCCTATTTTCTTTAGTTCTCCTCATGTCTTGTCTTTCATAAATATCCCTCTTGGAACACCCTCATTTTCATTCATTGTTCTATTTCTCAACAAATATTTTCTTTTGGCTTGTTCTACTACAACAATAGTCAATTTTATAATCTCTTCCTTAGTTGGTCTCCTTATATTGCATTTTCCTAATTGATATGGTGCACAAGAAGGGCATTGTTCATCATTGATTTCTTAATTATTAGAAAAGACTTGTTGTTCTACCATGTGAATGTTGTATCTTTGTCGATCAACATCATACTCATAACCTTCTTCTTCCAAAGATGAACATTTCTCCTCAACAGAATGAAGGGTGTTGGATGTTAAATATATTTTATGATCTTCTCCATCATTATCTACTAGTACTTCTTCTTCTTTCATCTTCTAAGCTACAATACATTGATCAAGGGAATGTGGTGCATCACAAATTTCACACCAAATACCATTATTAACCATACATGCTCTTCTCTTCTTTAAAGGTTTAGGAGTTTCTTTTCTTCTAGGTCTATCCATCATAGGCTTTCCATCCTTCCAATTTGTATTGTTTGGCATGTCATGTAACCTCAACCTCTCATTTCTATATGTATTTTCTTGTCTATGTTGAGGATTGGTGCACTATTGAGGGACCCTAGGATTATCTCTTTTAGCAATCATTCTTGCAGCCTTCCTATTGTTTTCAATAGTTAGTGCTATTTTTTGAGCTTCAGTTAGATTTCTAGGGCACCCATTTCTAACCTCATATCTTGTCTTTAGATTGAATTCCTTTAAATAAATACTCACTGCTACAGGGTCTGCCAACTTTGATCTAGGTGGTATCTTATTTTGCAATTTGTTGAACCTTTAGTTAAAATCATAAATCAACTAATTATGTTGTTTATGGATAGTTACTAATTCATGGAAGGAAAAATCTGGTGCAAAATGGTTCCCATACTGTTCAAGGAATTGATGCTAAAACTCCTAAATGGAATCAATTGAATCCCTGAGAAAACTATTAAACAAGTCTCTAGCTTCTTTAGTTAGTGACATCATAAATAGCCTCATTTACATATCTTCATACTACATATCCAGGTCTTGAATAAAAGTATTAAAACTCCTTAAGTGTTCCTTAGCAATAATTGCACTACTTCCTATAAGTTTTGGGACAAGGCCTCTCCAACTGCTATCCATTGGGTAAGGATATAATTGAAATCCTACTAAGTCAAATTGTCTAATCATTGGTTGTGTATTGCCGAGGGGGTGGGTTATGAGCATGTTGATACTGGAATAATGGATTGTTTTATTTTGCATGAGGAGGTGGCATATATTGTTGGCCATGAGATGGTTGAGCATTCAGATGATGTGATGCATTTTTTGGTGGAACATTTGGTTGTATGTATTGATTCCCTATCTAATATTGATGGTATTTTTGTGGGTTCAAAGGTCCTACATTATTATTCCCTTATCTGTGAGGTAGTACATATTTAGGGAGATTAGCCATTTGAGCATTAATTTGATCTTTCTATAATTTTAAATCTTGGAGTTCCTTTATTGTTTGAAGCCTCCTCTATTCATGTGCTCTTCTTTGCACTTTCCACTTATTTTCTCTCAAATTCCAAGTGTGCATCTAATTCCTCCTGACTCATGAATTAGTAATTCCCTTGAGGGCTTACATTATTAATGGGTTCATTCTTATTTCGATCCATTCTATGATCATATTTTTGTTGTATCCTGACTCTCTCAACCTCTATCCTTGCCTTAAATTTTTCATCTTTCTGAGGATCTAGTTGATAGAAAGGATTCCTTTTCTCTTCAAGAGTATGAGGTTCTCCTGTTGAACTATTTGGTAATGCATCGTATCTATTATATATCTCACATTGTGGTTTTGATGTTTTGTCCTTATTTGTCATGCACATTTTATTGGAATCCTTCTTACCTTTATCATTCTTATGTGTCCCTTTGATTTTGTCACTAGGACCTTCTTTATATAGGGACCTTCTACCATGAATGTTGAATTGTTGTGATGTTGTGATGTGTACTTTGTTTTATCAAAGTCACCACTCACTTTCTTAAAAGTGAGAAAAATCTATAACTTCTTTTTCCCAACAGAGTTTATATAAGATTTTTTACTCTATCACAAAGGCCCTGACTCTAAGTTGATTCCCTAGTAGAGTCGCCAAACTATTAGTTCTCAAAAAAATTGGTTTGAAACCACAAGAGGTTTCCAAGATCTTGATATGTTTTTAGCTAATGTACAAGGCCAAATAATGAATTTCAACCTTCTACTCTTTAGGTTATGCCAATTATAATTTTTTGATATACAAATATTTGTTTATAGCTTGTATAAACATGCAAAAAATTAATTACCAAGTTCTTATTAATGATCCAAATGATACTTCTAAGTTATTGTGACTATCTTGAAGGGTTTAATCCTTACTTGAGAGAACTAGTAAATCATACCACACAGATGCAACAAATGTGCATTGATAAACAAAATATATACTTGATATATCAATTTAAATAATATAGAATTATCAACCTTGGAGACAAATTAATAATATTTTTAATTAATCCAACAAACAAGTGATACCAAAAATAAGCCACAAAAAATTTGATGACTTCCATTGATTCCTCCAAAGTTTTATATATGCACCATAGTCTCTTGAAATGTAAACATCATTGAAAATTATCTAATATATACTTCTCCTAGTTTCCTATATCCATTTTAACACTATAAAACATATATATATACATCAAAATTTTGAAGGGACATGTCCATTCAAATTTTTTTTTTACTAATAATAAAAAAGAATAATTAAAATAGGAACTAAGGCTTTGTTTAGCCACAAATGATTTTTTTTATAAATGGTCCAAGTAATCTTTTCGCTCATGAGTGTCAGCATCTCCTAGCACATTCTGGATTGATATGTCCATTTTCACCATCTTCTCATTCAATTCGTAGGCCTCATCCAGTGTTGAGTCTTTTCCTATAGCTATCTCTAGAATCTTTTGTAACATGAACTCACATTCCCCAATCCACTTGTTCTTTTCTTTCATTTTTTCTCCATCTTCAAATAATTCTATTAGTCCCTTTTTTGTGGCATCAATTAGTCCATGTGCATCCCTCTACAATTCCTCATGGAAGTCTCTACGTTTTCTTATGAAGTGGTTAGTAGTGTCAATAGCCACATTATCAAGAACATCCCTCCTATTTACTTCTTGGAACTTCTTTTGGATTCTACCATCAATTCTCTTATTCTCTTGCTCTGCAATATAATTCTTTGAATGTGTTACCCAAAGCTTGTTCAACCAAGTCATCAAGCCAGCCAGCCTCTTTCTAATCACTACAACAAGTGTATCATATTTACCTTGAGAATATGAATTTGATCCCTCCCACTAGTATTTTGTTTGTGAGTTTTCCCCATGAGTTAGTAGCCTAGTAGATCCCAATGTGATTCCTATCATATCTTTTAGGAAATCATTTTCTCTAAGTATTCTTTCATTAAATTCATCTTGTATATTTCTTTCTCCTTAATTAACATTTGGATTTGGGCCTTATTCAAGTTGGCAATGTTGATTCCAATATCTGTTGTAGCCATGGGATCAAATTCTCTAACTTTGAATTTCCTAACATTCCCAAAAGCCTTTTCAATATCAATAATAACAGATTTCTTGTGTTTTGGATACATGGCCCATCATTAGTCATCCTTCATCTAGATTATATTTGGATCCTGCATATACCTCTATTACCCCTTCAAGGCTAGGCTTATGTGTGGAATTATTATTTTTCAAGAAACTATCAAAAATCAAAGGAGAATTCAGATCCAACCTTGGAAAAATCGTAACACCCGCATCTTCCAATAGTTTTCTTCCCTTCTTAGGGGTCATATCTTCCATTTCTCTCTCCAAACTTGACTTTAAATTGTTTAGTAACTATCCTTTATTACTTTATGTTATATTGTCAATTGTCTCCCTTATTTATTTTCCATTTTTTTTGTATAAGAAATCCTTGAATTTTGGAGAGTTTACAAATTCATCATCATCCACAAATGGTCTATATGAAATCTACCTTGTATTTGCATCTGAACTCTCTTTAGCATCTAGTTCTCTAGGAGGACACTTGTATTCCTAAGTTTTTAGTCTAGAAATTTTGTCAATTTGGCTTTGAGGCCTATCATCACCAGATGTCTCCTCTCTAGAAGTTAACAATTATGCATCTTGTAGTCCCTTGTTGTATTCATCAACTACCCTTTTTGCTTCTTATTCCTCAAAATTTATGATTGAATCATCATATTGATAGGGTATATGATCATACCCACCTAAATTCACTTTATTTCTAATAGAATGAATGTACCCCTCCAAATCAAAACCATTTCATGGTGGACCTCTCTTCATATTTTATTGTAAAAATTTATCAAGAACCATATCATATCCATATTTTGACAACATAATGAATTCACCAAAGCAGAGTGTGTTGGGTATGAATGAATTTTTTCCAAAAGAACATAGATTGATGACATTTGAATAATCTATCTATCTAACAATCTCCAAATAATCAATTTTGCCATGCACCATTTTGGGCAGAATAAAAGGTGTATCTTCAAATCCATATACTCTAATCATGGTTGTATCTTCTAAAAAATACCAATCTCCCCAATTGTAGCTAATAGGCGCATTGAATTCTTTAGGTTTGAGAAATATTTGTATCTCATCATATAATTAATATTAATAAGGATGATTGTAGAATTTGTACAATGGTTTCATAAAATACTCCTCAAAATGTACAAAACAAGAGCTGTAAAACTTACTATCCCAAATAGTAGTCCATAGTTGAATTGGTAATAACTTACCTTCCCTATCTAACTGTGAAACCCTTAGCTTTTCAAGCCACATCCCTAATTCTAGTCCATAATACATAATTATGTGCATGAAGACTGAATAATGTTGGAAATGTAGAACAAGAGATCCATTTTTATTTCCATCAATCTTGAATCAAGCCCTTTGAAGACATATGAGGCATAGTCAAAAGGTCGAGAATTATGAAACTAAACATCCATTGCAATCACCATTGGCACAATCAAGATATACTCAGGGACTTCCATCCCTAGTACTCGACATGCTAAAAAATATGTATATTGCATGTAGGGCTTGAACAAGTCAATATGAAATGGGGGCCCATCATTGTCTTCCAATGGCACTAAATTTCCATCCTTCTTAAGTCTATGTAATGGTACCCTATAACCCTTATGTATGGTTTCCATCCTCTAGAACTCCTTCTCTAACTCTTCATGCATAATTTTTTCACTACATGCCCCTTCTAGGTTAAAAATTTCACATATTGTGGCCTCTGATATATGTATGAATGGCTTTCCTAATGGGTCACAGATAGCTTTGAGATTTGGGTTATAGTAGGAAGCTAATAGTTTCACCAATTCTACATCCACACACATTTGGGTAGACTACCTTTCCTAGGTTGAAATTCCAAGGATTACACACTAGTTCAAACCGATTTCTCTAATGGTAGTGAAAAATGAAAAGCTCATATATCCCCTTATTGAGGTCCATATATCACCTATGTGCTTACATTTATCCTCCAATTTCTTTACCTTTGCCCTAAGTTGTGCAAAGCACCTGGCTTTAGGTCCTGATCTGGGTAGTTGATCAATAAGTTCTTGATTTAGTTTCCTCGTAGCTACCTCTAGCTCATTCTCAGTTTCAATTTTTTTCTTTTTTCCTTTAGGGTGACTACTTTCACCCTATCTCCTACCCTTTAATTTTCCTAAGCTCATACTTTCCATTTTATTTCCTTAAAATTACAAAATTAGAAAATGAAATTGTAGAGAACTGACAAGATTTATTTGAATATCTTCAGCTGAAAAATTATCCCGCCCTTTGTTGACTCTCTCGTTTATCCTGCTACCAATTCTATAGAATTTCCTTCAAATATTCTTCTTCAATTCAAGGAATTATCTATGCATTGTGTGTCACCATTAATGTTTTAGCTCTGAGCATGAGTGTAACAAATTTTTTTAAATTCCCATTGTCACATCAAATGGTTTTATTGGAAAGACAATTTGAAACTCTGGGTGATCCTTTCATTTGAGTCAGGCCAATGTTCACTGAATACACTATATGTTGGGGAGACGACACATTATTCTTACTGATATTGAATGACTAATCTCTTAGATTCTTATCATTTTCGCCAAGTGTCACTCCGATGAACCTTCTAATCTTTATCAACAAGAGAACAAGTGTCACTGAAATATTTAAAAGTTTCACCAATGTTATAAGTCTACCCAATGTTCATTTCTTTCATTTTGAGTATGTCGGCAAGACTCTCACCAATGTAACTTCCATTGGCATAACATAGAGAATCGGGAAGACATTTCAAACTTACTCTAATATCATTTGTCTTGCTGATAAATTTCCTCAGTTTTCATCAGTGAGAGATGATGGGTATCTCGCTGATGGTATTTCATTGGTGAGACATATATGCTCAGGTTGACTTATAGATCTCACTCCCATAGTGTTTTTATTTCGGATGAATTTATTCATTGGTGAGACCACAAGCTATAGCTTCTTGATATGTATCCTCCAAGCCAATTTGATCAGTATGACAATCTTGACCTCTTGTTGATATTTCAAATACACCTGCATTATAATGTAATAGCTTATGGATCGGAGAGACCTGCACCTACTCATGCCTTGAGATAAATTATTTATTCAAATACTCTTTCTTAGAGGGATTTTAAGTTATCAAATGGTAAAAATTGATGTGATCACTAGTAATTATGTTATGCAAAGGAGATTATATCAATTTTACACACAAGATATGGCTTTCTTTGGGGAATTTATGAGTTTGGATCACTATAAATTTTCAAAATTTTATAGTTCCAACACCGCTCAACCATATCAAAGTTATACCTCCTGATAACTTTAACAAGGCACCACAAGGAAAAATTTCAAGAACAAAAATGAAGGGTACCACAGGCATGCAAGTTGCGTTATGCAAGGTGGTGAAAGTGCAAAAATAAAAAAAATGTAAAAGTGTAAAAGATGTTCAAATGAGTCTTTTAAGTTCATGCAAGGTCAGTTACTTAGGGAACATTATGTCTAATGTCTCCAAGAGAGGACCAATCAAATAATAATATATTTACAACTTAGGGGATGTAGTGCATCACATTAGGCCACCAAGAGGAATGTAATATGCTATCATAGAAAACACTTATGAAGGAAATCATACCCAATGTCATCCACACAGTGACGAAAACATCATATAAATGACAAGGCTATACTAAGAACCAAGAATGAAAATGAATTATGGTAATGTATGCCTCTCAATTTAAAGGAATTTCCACACATCGTTCTATGAGAAATTACTTTAAAGTAGCAAAGGGAAAATGCAAAAAGGAAAACAAGATATGAGAGCCAACTTGGAAATCCCTATGCGAAGTCATACATTTCAAATTTAGGCTGCATCATGAAGAAAGGAAGTATGTCACATGTGATTCAATCTTAAGACACGTCATTCACATCTCAAGCTTTCTCTTATATGTTCATGAAAATTTAATGAGTAATAGAAAGAGACAATGACAAGTGACATACAGGGGATAAGGTTGTCTAACACTTTGCCCCTACTTAGTGCAAGATAAGGGTGAACCTAAAGTGGACGTCAGTAAGCTACCCCTTGCAAGGGATGTGAAACATGTAATAGTGAGAATGCTATGATCATACAACTATTACATGGCAAGGAGCAACAACTAATGTTATTTATGTATTGATTTAGGATATAACAAGGTTAAAGGTTTCTTGGAAAAATGGTTGGTGATAGTATGAATGTTGAGTGAAGGTTTTTTGGATAGGTTGATGGCTATGAAAGGACAATCACAAAGACTATGATTTGGAAGAATGAGGTTAGGTATATTGTGATATTGCATAGGGTGATGATGAAGGGTTGAATAAAGAGTGAGGATAGAAGAAGGAGATTATGTAGTTGTTGGCTTTAACTAAGATATCATTCTTATGTGCCATAATATTGACCCTAGGAGGAGAGCTAATATGTTCATCACATGTCATAATTGGATTTAGCAAGATAGCTTCATTGCTCATAGGAGAGGAATCAAGAGGAGGATAACTAGGAGTTTCATGTTTACCAATGAAGGGGGAAATAAGTGTTTCATGAGTTTCACTACCAATATCTTCTAACACTGAGCTATCTTCTTCATGTGTAGATAAGATATTAGGAGTAGAAAAAGGTGGATTGTCATGAGTATCTACACTTAAATCCTCATGTCCTAGAATTTCCTCTTGAGTGGGGGAAGTAGGATTCTCATATCTCTCAATCATATCCTCTACACAAATGTGTTTTTCATGATCGTTTACAAGTTTATCCTTATTTACTAAAGGATTTTCACAAGTAGGGGAGGTGTTGGGAGATGAATGAGGACTGGGTAAGATTGGGATAATGATTTTAGCTTCATGTGTCATAATGTTGTTGCAAGGGGGAGGAGAAGGAAGAAAACCAAGACTTTCCTGATCTTCAATGATTGTCTCTTCTTTCATCAAAATACCTTCATCACCAATGGAACATATATCAGGAGAAGAACAATTATGGTTATCATGATTATTGATGCATGCATCCTTTTGGGGAAAAGCTTTAGTGGATAATTTAGAAGAGAGAAAGTAATATGGGGCTTTATCTAACATGTCTAAATCATCACTACTAAAAGGTTTATGGGATAAACTAGCATTAATTGGTTTAGATTTTTCATCACAAGCCTTATTGGAAGGACTTGGGGAGAGAATACCTTGTAGGGTGCCATATAAAATATCCAAGTCATCACTTCTAAGAGGTTTGGATGATATGGTTTTCTAAAATTGAATCATTTTGTGAATTGGATCATTTGATGTGTTTTGGTTTTTGTTTTCAGTTTCTAATGAATCTAATCTAAATGAACTAGGAACTAATGTTGAAAATAGAAATTATAAAATTATAAGTGCCATGAATGTAAACAATGCTAATGTATAATGATTTAAATGTAAGAGAATCTATGCAAACTTAAAATGAAATTGAAAGACATAAGATGAAATGTAACTTTTCAGATTTCAAACAAAGTAATTGACTGATGACACTCTGCCATAATCTGAAAATGAAATGTTGTAAATGCAAATTTTCAATTTGAAGAATGCATGAAATAAGCTAATTTATGATAAATATCATGAAATGCATGTTGTAGAAACTCAACCAACATATATAGGTAGGTTAAGGCAACAAAAAAAAGCTTAAAAATAGAGCTTTTAGATTTGGAAAATGTAGTTTTAGGGGTTAGAAGGGATTGATTCGCTCAGGGTGGTGAATGAGTCCTAGTATTTATTTTTTTTAGAATTTTCAGAACTTTTTTACCAATTTTTATGGTTTCTAAGTGCTATGATGCAGACCTAATTGAAAAATGTAGAATTTTAGAACTTTTGAAGGAGTAAAGATGCAAAAATACAACCTATTACACACTTTTACTCATGTAAAAATAAAACCTTAGAATGCAAGATAACTAATGTAAAATTCAATGTAAGGAACTCTAGGATGAATAATGGACTCTAAAGTAGAAAAGAGGGTATTCAAAAAAGCAGGTTCACCAAAATGAAACATAGATTTTTGGCACCTACTTGCTTTCTATCACTCCTAGGGTTTTTTACCTAGAATGAGAAAGATGGGCTAAAAATGCTTATGTTCTCATTAGAAGAAATGGAAAGAAGGCATGCAAGTGCGTGTATGGATGTGTTTAAATGCTGAAAAATTAATGAAAATGTAAACTAAGGAATGTATTCTAACCAAATGCAAAAGTGTTGGAAAACACAATGTGTATTCAAACTATTTGAGTAGAAATGTAAACAAATTGTAACAGAAAGTAACCAGATTGGAGATAAGTACTTGGAAGTTGGAAGAGGATCAAATGAAGCTCTAAAAACTTGTAGAAGACACCATAAATGCTCACTGGGATTGATTCACCATTCTGGGTGAATAAGTCATGTTTTTGCTAGAAAGTGTTGGAACTAGTTTCGGGGAATTGGGTATCCAAATCTACATAAATCACTATTCAAGCATGGAAATGGGATTGATTTTCCATCAATGGGAATGAGTCCTCTATTGGAAAAATGAGAATTATGGAGAGGATTTTGTGGCTTATGATCTACAATTCTATTTCTAAAGATTCCCCAAATATGAATCTACAAAATTCAACCTGTAGATAACCTCCAAGATTGAAATAGGGCTTGAGACATCTTGAATGACTTTGATGAGATATGTAAAAATTTTCTCACCTTTCCATTTGATAAATCTGCATACATAAACACATGCAAAGGGGAAAAAGTGTTGAGGGTTAGGATATAGGGGTTTGCCTTGGTCAAAGCCCACTTTGGTAATCAAACCCTTGAAATAGAAATGGAATGGAAAGAGAATGATAAACACACAACATGCAAATGTAAATACTCACCAAACCCTTGTTTGATAAATTTGAAGATATATCAATGGCTACTCCAAGAAGTTTTATTTGTGCTTGATTTGATTATGTAAATGCTTCAATGCTTGAGATGGAATGCATGTATGAGATTGAATGAGTGTTGATGGGGAATCAGGGTTGAAATGGATGTAAAAAAACTTATTTATATAATCTTGTTACTTAGTAACCTTTGATACCTCATCACAGAATGACATCAAGTGATTTTGAATAAAAACCTAAAAAGAAAATTTTGAAATATTTTTAATTTGGAGCAAAGTAGGACTCATTTTCCACCCATGGTGAATGGGTTCCACCTTGGACTCAAAAGTAGGTGCCAACAATTAAGTCACATTTAATATTTTTTGTCAGGTTTACATTTAAGAATGAACTTAATTAAAGCATATGAGGACATAAAGAGACTAAACAAACAATAAGAAAGGGATAAATAGTGAAGTTATGCCTAGAAAAGGATGAAATCTTGTTACAAGACTTTACAACACTTCAAAATAGGACTTGATTAGTGATGAAAAGGTGAATATTAGGTGAGTTGTAATGAATAGAGTCTAGAAGAGTGTAGAAATGTTTTGTAACACTTCACAACACCTTCACAAGATGTCACTATTTGAATTTTATTACCTAAATATGCATGTTCAAGCCATGTTACAACATAAAATTAGAGTAAAATAGATAAAAACCATGAAACAAGACCTAAAAGTCCATGCAAATGACAAGGGACCATTTTTCTATGGCATAGGCTCGATAATTGCAAAGAGAGAGATTTAGTTGTAGATGCTAGTCACAATGAACTTCATTAACTATTTTCTTTAGGACTTTCAAGATAGTTTTGTTCATTGCTTCTGCTTGGCCATTGCCTTAGGGATAGTAAAAGGTAGAGAATTAGTGTTGGATATTGATTTTTTGATAGCTCTTTCACATCCTGATTCTTGAATGGAATTCTATTGTCTGAGATGAGAGTTTGTGGAACACCATAATGGAAAATTAGGTAATTCAGAATAATATTGGTTGTCTACTTCCCCAATATGTTGGTCATAGGAATGGCTTCAACCCACTTAGTAAAGTACTTAGTGGTGGTTATGATAAACTTATGGTCGTTGGATGAGGTTGGAGTGATTTTTCCTATGAGTTCAAGTCCCCATTGCAAAAAAGGCCATGGTGTGATCATTGGTTGCAATTCTTGAGTTGGAGCATGAATCGGATCCCCACATTGTTAACACTGGATACATTTTTGCACATACTGATGAGCTTCTTTTTCCATGGTTGGCCAAGAGTACCCCATCCTCAAAAGTTTCTTTACTAATGTCATACCACTAGAATGGGGCCCACATATGTCATCCTATACTTCTATTAAAGTAGTTAACGCTTCCTCTTGGTTAACACATCATAATAATGTCCCTTCGATGCTTTGACGGTAAATGGTATCACCTAGGATCATGAATCGGTATGCCTTTTTTACAAAGGTATTTTTAAGGTTTGGGGTGATATCCGATGGAAGGGTTTCTCTATTAAGGTAAGTAAATATGTCATGGTACCACAAGGATCCAAGACCAACAATAACATGTGAATTTAGATTTAGGGATTTCAAAAGTTCGTACGATAAGTTGTTCTACCAAGAATTCACATTGGAAAATGTTGTTCAACATGTCTAGTAATGATCCGATTGTTTCCATGGTATCTATTGCTCTATTGTTCATGTGAGGAATCTTCTCAAAATTTATGTCTATAAAAACATATTTTAGATTCTCCACTATCCTCTTGTAAGGAGTGAGCTTGTCATCTTTAATTTGATATTCATCATTTACTTGGTTGATAACCAACTATGAGTCTCCATAGGCTTTCATCTATTGTATCTACCACTGAACTGCTATCCTGAGACCTATGATCAAGGCTTTGTATTCAACAATATTATTGGTACATGGAAATGATGGCTTGTATAACTTTGGGATGTAATCACCTTGGGCGGTGATGAAAAGAATGCCTGCTCCTAATCCATGTTGGGTGAATGATCCATCAAAGTACATTTTCCATTGAGTTGTGAGATTAATAAGGAACACTGATTCATTAGGGAATTCAAAAATTAAAGGTTTTTCATCATAGATGCATGATTCTGCTAGTTGGTTTGTGATCACTTGTACTTTGATTTCCTTGCACTCCACATACTCTATGTCAAACTCTACCAATATCATTACCCATTTAGCCATTCATCCTGTGAGGGTTGCTTTGGATAACAAATATTTTAATGGATTAGTCTTTGCAATTATCTTGATTTGGTGTGACATGTAGTGCATGAACTTTTGTGAAGTGAAAACTACCACTAGGCATGCTTTCTCAATTGGTGAATAGTTCATCTCATCACCTAAAAAGGTTCTATTGATGTAGTATATGGATCTTTCCTTTCCATTATCATCATGTTGTGCTATAATATCTCCTAGTGTTGTCATATTGCTAAGATGTATAGGATTAGTGGCATGTTTGGTATCAACAACATGAGCACTGGAGGTGTTAGTAGATAATCCTTGGTCTGCTGGAAAGATTTATCACATTTTTCATCCCACTTGTAATTTATCCCTTTATGGAGAAGATGTGAAAAGGGATGAATCTTATCTAATAGCTATGTTATGAACCTTCTGATGGACTACAATATTCTTTGCAATCCTCTCATCTATTTCAATGTTTGTAGTGGTTCCATGTCTAGGATGGATTTTACCTTTGTTGGATCAATTTATATCCTTCTTTATGAAACAATAAAGCCTATCAAAGATAGGTCCAAGGACTTTTATGTGCTCACTTCTCTTCTTTTATTTTTCCAAAATATCATCCACATAATCTTCAACTATTTTATGGATCATGTCATGAAAGATGAGGGTCATTTCTCTTTGGTAGGTTGCTCTTGAATTCTTCAACCCAAATGGCATCACATTCCAGAAATAGGTTCCCCATAGACAAATAAAGGAAGTTTTATGATGATCCTCTTTGGTTATTATGATTTTATTGTAGCCTGAAAATCCATCCATGAGTGGAAACATTTCATGCCCAGCTATTAAATCTATAATATGATCAATATTGGGAAGAGGGAAATCATCCTTTATATATGCCTTGTTTAGGTCTCTGAAATCAATGCATATTGTAATGCCCCTAGTGGATTTTGAAACTGGTATTAGGTTTGAAACTCACTTAGGATAATCTATTGGTTGGATGAATCCAATGTCAAGAATCTTTTGTAGTTCTAGTTTAACCAAGAGTTCTATTGGTTTGGGGTTGGGATAAACTGATAAGTGATGTACAACTAGTTTTGGATCCATTCCTAGCATATCTATGTATGACCATGCAAAGTTAACTCTTCTCTCTTTAAGGAATGTTGATAGGTTCTTTTTTTCTTTGTCCAACAAAGATTCAACATAAAACGTGATCTTAGGTGCTTCCTTTTTTCCCACATTGACTGGAGTAGCCTTTTCTACTAGTACCACTAACTTCTTTGGATGCATTTCACTAAAGGGGAGATTGAATTCCTCATCCTTGGGTGCCTTCAAGAGGTTTTCTCCCTTAGATGCATCCTTTGTTTTTACTATGTTGGGACCTGAGAGTGCCACTAGGTTGTTGTCACTCAAGGATCAACATGTTAGTTAAATTTCATTTATTTTGTGACTAAAGGATTCAATTGTCTCCCCATAGTATGCCCCTATATTGAGTTCTATTTTGAAGCCTGATTTGTGATGTACCCATGATAAGCTGTCTTAGAGTCTCATGAATTTTTAAATCACTTCAGCGTTTTTGAATAAATCTAGAACTGATGGTCCTTGTGGGTCCATATTAATGAGTTGTGGGTATACTAGGCATATTTTAGTTGGTTGGTTGTTTGAGACAAATGATGTTATGGATATCATAAAGAAGGTGTTGTTCTCAAAAATGTTAGCAACATCAAGGGGAAATTCATCTAAGGTTGTATCATGTGATGTAGGTGACCAAGAGGAAGTGTCAACTCATTTAGTAGAAATACCTTTTTCCAATAAGTGTGAGTTTTCTATTAGTACAACCTAAGCCAAGATCTTTTAGTCATTTCTCAAGAATGATGGGTTCTAGTAAACCATTCTCATTCTATCCTAGCTTCTCATTCTTGTTATATCTCATGGTTTGCATTAGTTGTAGGCCTTTGTTGTCATGTTCCATGGGAAGAACATGAACAAGTTGTTCATCATGATAGAGAAGTTTAGAGATATCTTGCTCATTGACATCTTCTTGATTTAGGTCTCCCCACTTGGTGAAGGTAGTGGCTACCATCTTGAATGTTTCTAGTTCTTTGGTGATAGATGTAGGTATCTTGTGGGATTGAGGGGAAATAGGTAATTATCCTAAGAAAAGGTGTCTTTCAATAGTTTGTAGCTTCCACAACCATCATCTTGGATCACTACTTTGATGTAGGCTATGCTTTTCACAATGGACACTTTTGATGTTGAGGTAGAGGCTAGGGATGACGAGTCAATAAATGACCTTGATGGTGTAGGTCGTTCATCAATTTTGGGTATTTGTGGGATCTTATAGAACTTGGCCTAAAAAATTTTGCAGTAGTAGAAAGGCTCAGGAACTCCATGGATAGTGATTTCTCTACCTTTAAAAGGAAACTTAACACACTGATGATAGGTTGAGGCTACAACTTTCAGAGCATGGATCTAGGGTTAGCCAAGTAGTATGTTATAGGGAAGATCAAGATCAAGTACTTGAAATGTAGTTTCTACAATAAGAGGTCCCACTTGGATTGTAAGTGCAATGATTCCTTGTGATACCCGTTCTTGGTCATCATATGCTCTGATAATATTACTCTTCATGTTCTCAATAGTATCTTCTAAATAGCCTATATTCTTGATCAACTACAGGGTACAAATGTTCAGACCAACACCTCCATCTACCAAGACTCTTTTGACCATTTTTTTATGAATGACAACCTCAAGGTGTAGTAGATCACGATTATGAGATTGTTGTGATGATAAATCTTGCTTGGAGAAGGTGAGAAGATGGTTGGGGATATTCCCTAGCATAGCTTGAAACTAATTGGTATCAACATTCTTGGGAATAGATGACTCAGAAAAGGATTTTCTAGTATTTCCCTGTGTAGGGGATAACCTTAAGAGTTATAAGATTGATATCTATGTCGGGGTCTATTTAAGTTAATCTACAAGATTGTACTTGCTAGGATTAGATGCAGGAAAAGTAGGTTGTGTCCTAGATTGAGCTAGGATAACTCCTTGAACGATTATTTTTCCACCTTGTGTGGTGACTCCACATTTTGTACTAGCTCCTTTGATGGCGACAATAGTGATATCGCTATCTCAGGAGGAAACTACATTGGAATAAGTATGTTGTACATTAGTGTAATCCTTAGCTTTTCCATTGTTGTTTACTTTGTTATGATCACGCATAGGGGTCTTGTATATCTTGAGATCCTAGTTCCTTGCTAGTACCTCAATAGATATGGTATAATTTTCTATGAGATCTTGGATGATATCCTTGAGTTTCATCCAGTTTTGTATTTTAAGTCCTTCAATTTCATGAAAATCATAGAGATCATGTTCGTTGTACCAAGATGGCTTCTCTTGTGGTTCTTGGTAGTTTTCAAAGTTAGGAAGTGTTATCAAATTTGACTCTACCAATTTCTTCATGACCATCTTGATGGGTTCCAATAATTGTGTGTACTTGCATTTGGGATAGTTTTTCCTATTACTGGTTTGCCTCTGTTGCATGTTGGTGTTATTGATTTAATTTTTTTGAGGTAGTACCATTTGTTACACAATTGGTTGGATGTTAGCAGCTTGATTTTTATTAGGTCTAGGAGCACTTAGTATGACCTTAGCATCTACCACATCGTTATTTTGTTACGTTTTTTCTCTTATACATAAGGTTTCTCATTTGAACTAGTTGAAGGACTATTGTCTTTGTAAGACTGATTATTTCCTTGTGAGATTAGGGCTCTATCAATGTTAAGGGCTCTTGGAACAAGTTCATCATATGATGTGATGCATTTCATTTTCAAGTGGAATGATATATTTGGGTCTAGGTTGGCTATTGTCAGCAACACAAGGGTAGACAACTAAGAGGGCAGGTGAATCAGTTGTCAAAAAAATTATAAATATTAAATTTATTCTTAGATCTAATAAATAAACATGAAAGAATAAACCATCACCACATCAAAACACACATAACACCAAGATTTTTAGGTGGAAACCCTATTAGGGGAAAAACCATGGTGGAGGTTAATCCACAAGATTATACCCTATTAAAAGTATTAGAAATGAGGAATGCACATGCATTCAGGCACACTTCCAAGAGCACATTTCTCAAATACAAAATTCTTACTACCCAAAAGAAGACTCATTGTCTTACAATCACATTCAAATTACATATGGGAGATTTTGAATTGAGAAAATAGCATCTTCTAATGCCTAATTATAGTTCCAGTTAAGCACGTAAACACTTTCATCTGCTCACTCCTCTTCACACTTTACTTCTGCATTTAAAAGATTAGAACATTATTCACACTTAGTACATAGCATACATCACACACCATACCATCAAATGGTATTAATAATCGATCATATATATCCGCAACTAAGGATAACATCAACTACATGTCAACCCAACAAAATATGAAATGTTTACAAACTGTCGGCCCAAATCAATAAACAATTTATCACTTAAGAACAAAAAATGTCACCCAAAACAACATCCTCAAATATGGAACACCTTAAAAAATTATGCCTCGAAGATCCACAACATGCTACAATCACCCTATCAGCCATGACCATGAAAAAATGAACTCATAGAAGAAAATAACCAATCACAAGCACAACAATCAATGCGGGCCAACAAAATAGATAGAGCATAGTCTAGAAACATCCACAAGCATCATGAATCACCATAGAAGAATCCACAATAAATAAAATTACTAGAATCCCATCATCTTCTTTCAAGAACACCAACTAAAGCAACAAAACAACTGTTAGAACACAGATACTCATAACTGAATCAAATTTTCATGTGAACCTCTAAAAATTCATGTGGATAAACTAGACATACTTGTCAAAAAATCATTTAATCCACAACCTCTTATCATCAATATACTAAGTTAGCCATTGTATTGAACTTCGCTGCATTACCAACAACCTGAAAATTATTTTATTACAATTTTTTGAATATCCTCAACATATACAACCTTAAAGACATTAATGGAAATAGTGCTTTTTTTTTTTAGACTGCAGGAATCGGGTAGCACAACCCCCTATAAACTACAGTGTGCCTGGTAAACTTTTTAACATGACCGGCGGCGCTGGCGCAACACGCCCTCCGGTACCACGGGACGAGGGAGACTAGAACTCATGACTAGCAGAGCCACAACGGAATTACTTAGCCAACCGAGCTAGGGCCCCTGTGCATGGAAATAGTGTTGACATCAATTACAACCACATATTAGAAACATCCAACAATATCCCCCTTTGGAATTGATGGCAACACATGATCTGAAAAACACCATCAATGATACTTTCTCTTAACACTTTCCCCCCTTATATTTTGACTCTTTTCTCCTTAACTCTTTCACAGTTTTTCACATGACTCTTCTCCCCCTTTGAAATAAATGACAAAGGTACACATTATCTTTCTCCACATAATCTTTGACCCACATTTCTGAAGGGTAGCAGCCACCACAACATCAATCTAGATCACAAGATATGACTATGAAATGCATAGATTGATGCAAGTCAATGCATCTTTATTTTGATTAGGAGGGCTAGTCACCCCTAGATTCCCTCTGAGATACCCAAAAGTATCCTTAGGGAAGGGTTTGGTAAATATATTTGCAATTTCTTCCTTACTGGGAACATACTCCAATCTGACTTCCTTTTCACTCACCTTCTCTCTCAAAAAGTGAAACTTGATAGATATATTCTTGGTTTTTGAATACAACACTAGATTCTTAGAAATGTTAATTGAAATTGAATTATCATAGAATATAGCAATAGGTTCATCATACACAAATTTGATATATTTCATCATCTACTTCATCCACAATACTTGAGTACAATTGTTAGTAGCAACAATGTATTCTACTTCTGCAGTAGATAAAGAAATGGCATTCTGCTTCTTACTTAACCATGAAATCAACATCTTTCCTAAGAAAAATGCACCACCACTAGTAATATTTCTATCATTCACATCTACTTCCCAATCAACATCAATAAGAGCACACAAAGTAAGGTCATCTATAGGATACCATAGGCCAAAATCAACTCTCCCCTTTAAGTACCTAAAAATTATTTTCACAACTGTCACATGAGATTCGTTAGGATCAACTTGAAATCTTGCTACAATGCATATGGCATTCATGATATAAGGTATAGTTTGAATCAAATAGAGCAATCCACCAATCATGGATTTATATCTAGTCTGATTTGTTTTAGGAGAATCGCCATCTTGTGTCAACTTACATCTGGTCACCATAGGTGTGCCAACTGGCTTTGAATCTTCCATACCAAACTTCTTTAGAAATTATTTCACATACTTGGTCTAAGATATAAAGATTCCTCTATCTACCTAAGTAATTTTCAATCCAAAAAATAATTTCATTTCTCCAATCATAACATCTCAAACTCACTCTATGTCTCATCAACAAACTTCATACGCAAACTATCATCTCCTCCAAAAATGATATCATCAACAAAGACTTCAACAATCAAATGTTTATCATGATCAATATTGAAATACAAATTATTGTTAGTAGTAGCTTTATTAAATCAAATCTTCAACAAATACTTGTACAATTTTGCATACCATGCTCTTGGGGCTTGCTTAATTCCATACAGTGCTTTCTTCAACTAGAAAACCATATCTCCCTAATCAGTCAATTGAAATCCATTAGGTTGCTCAATATACACTTTCTTCTAGTTCACCATTTAGAAATATTGACTTGAAATCCATTTGATAAACCTTGAAGTTTTTCTAAGTAGCATAAGAAAGAAAGTCTCATAGGTTCAATCCTAGCAATAGGAGAAAAAATTTCTTCAAATTCAATTCCTTCCATCTAAGAATATCCTTTACACACAAGTCTTGCTTTGTTTCTAACAACTTCACCTTGCTTATTTAGTTTGTTTCGAAAGACCCATTTAGTTCCAATTACATTTTTCTCCCTAGGTATAGGAACAAAAATCCATGTATCATTCTTCTCAATTTGTAGTAGTTCTTCTTTCATTTCTTTCACTCAATGTTCATCTTTGCATGCTTCATTGACACTATTAGGCTCATTCTTTGAGATCAAATAGTATTATTTTGTAATTATTCTCCTAGTTTGAGCACCTTTGTTCTTGTCACCTATAATATGATATTTTTTGAATGATTTAGTCTTACATACCTTGGAGTCTTAGGGTATTCTTGAACTTCAGGCTCTTGTGATCTCACTTCTACACTTTCACTAGTTTCTTCCTCTTGATTTTCCAGATTCATTGAAATGATTTGAACTTGATGTAGAGTTTCAAATTTCTTTCCTTTATCTGAATTGTCATTCTAATCATCTAAATCATATCCATAGGTTTTGGATGGTCTAACTATGTCTTCATCAACCTTGATATTAGCACTTTCAATTAATTTCCTCAATCTCTTATTGTAGTACTAGTAGGCTTTAATTTTAGTAGAATAACTAAGAAAGATTTCTTCATCACTTATAGCATCAAAATTTCCTATATCTTCATCTCTTTTGATATAGAATTTACTCCCGAAAACTTTGAAGTATCTAATAGTAGGCTTATGACCAAACCATAGCTCATAAGGAGTCTTACCGGTATCACCTTTGGCATGTACCCAATTGAGAGTGTAAATGACTGTACTCATAGCTTCTCTCTAGTAGATATGCAAAACATTTCCTTCCAACATCATGGTCCTAGCAGCTTCTTGAATTTTCCTATTCTTCCTTTCCACAACTCCATCTTGAATTTCTCTAGAGCTTCAAAAAATTTCCTTAAGAAAGTAACCCACATCAATCTAGAATAATCATCAATAAGTAACATGAAATACCTATCTCCTTGTAAAATTTTTACTCTAGAAGGACCACACAAGTCAGTATGCATAAGCTCCAACACTTCATTTGAACAATGTTGTTTGCTCTAGAATGAAACTCTAGTTTTCTTCCCTAACTGACATTCCTTGCATATAGCATTAGTAGGTTTTATCAACTTAGGAAGATCTCTCACTTCCTGAGTAGAACTTATTTTGATAATATTGTTAAAGTTTACATGACACAATCTCTTATGCCACAACAAACTTTCATCAACTTGAGCAATCAAACAACTTTTACTAGTAGCACTTAGGTGAAATATATTACCTTTTGTTTTTGTACCAAATGCAATCACATTTCTGGAACTTTGCTATCTTCTACTCTTTCCATCCTTGAATTGAAGATTGTATCCCTTTTCAACAATTTTTCCAACACTTAAGAGATTATGCCTCAAGCCTTCCACATATAGAACATCATCACTATTATGCTTACCATCAAGACAAATGGATCCTCTTCCATGGATTACACTAGCTTTGTCATCACCATATGTTACAACACCACCATCATAATTGTCCAAGCTCACAAATGTACTTTTATCACTTCTCATGTGATGAGAGCATCCATTGTCAATCACCCATTCATCTTTTTCTTCAACTTTGGTAGCTAGAGCTTTCTACACATTTATGCAACTAGCAGATTCAATAGATACTGGATCATTTTCCTTGATAGCAATAAATACCCATTCATCCTCACTTAAATTCCCTTTATTAGATTCATCATCTGTCGCACCATCATCAACAGTATAATAACACTTTCTTTGGAATCTATACTTGGTAGGTCTTTTCTTAGGGACTCTTTCTGGACACCTTGAGGAAAAATGACCTATATTATTGCAAGAAAAACATTATAATGAAATTTCCCTTTATACTTACCTTCTCCTTTGGCTACCATCTTGACAATAAGTGCTTCAAGCTCATCTATTTTTCTCTCTTCTTCTTCAATCTCTCTCAATCCTACTCATACTTGGACATTTTTCTAGAATAACTTTCTTTTGAATCATATATCTTCTTATCTTTCTTAGAGATAGTAGCTCTTTGAATGCAAATTCTATCTTAGGAAGAGATTCACCAGAATCACTTAATTCAAAAGTAGCAAGTTTACCAATCAACATGTCTTTGGTTACATTTTTCACAATCTAGATCTCCTCAATAGCAACAACTTTGTGTTTGTATGTAGTAGGAAAGGATCTGAGCACTTTAGCAACAATATTTGATTCTTCCAATGTTCCACCAACACATCTGATACTACGCACAAGTTCATTCACTCTACATAAAAGAAGTGATGTTGTCATCTTCACCCATTCTCAACATTTCATATTTCCCTTTTAGGCTTTCCAACTTAGCAATCTTCACATGGGTATCACCTTCATACAAAGTTTCCAACTTTTTCTAGATCTCATAAGCAGTCTTAAACTCCATTACATTTGTCATCTCGAAATCATTCAGAGCACTCAACAATGCTTCCTTAGCCCTAAATATTGTACATACTCAACTTCCTTCATCTCACCTATAGTAGAAGGACCATTTTGTGGGATGATATACCTATTCTTTGTAATTGTCCAGTAAGGTTCACCAATGCATCTCAAATGACACTCCATATGATTCTTCCACAAAGAGTAATTAGTTCTATCAAATTTCAGACTATCCTTCTTATATGTTGCCATCCTGGATCACCTCAAGTGGTCAAGCTTCTCTGGAAGAACCTGATTTGATACCAATTGTTGGAAACACAAGGGCAGATAACTGAGAGGGTGGATGAATCAATTTTCATGGAAATTATACATATTAAACTTATTCTTAGATCTGATAAATAAACATGAAAGCATAAACCATCACCACATCAAAACACACATAACACCAATATTTTTACATGGAAACCCTATTAGGGGAAAAACCATGGTGGAGGTTAATCCACAAGATTATACCCTATTAAAAGTATTACAAATGGGGAATGCACATGCATTCAGGTACACTTCATAGAGCATGTACTACTCAAATAAAAAAGGTTTACTACCCAAAAGAAGACTCAATGTCTTACAATCACATTCAAATAACATCTAGAAGATTTTGAATTGAGAAAATAACATCTTCTAATGCTTGATTACAATTTTGGTTAAGCACATAAACACTTTCATCTTCTCATTCTTCTTCATAATTTAGTTTTTCCTTTGAAAGAATAGAACATTATTCACACTTAGCACACAACAAGCATCGCACACCATACCATCAAATGGTATAAACAATCAATCATATATATCAACAACTAAGGATAACATTAACTACATGTTGGCCCAACAAAATATGAAATATGTACAAAGTGTCGGCCCAAATCAATAAACAATTTATCAATGCAGACCAAACAATGTCAACCAAAACATAGTAAGGACCCAAAAAAACATCCTCAAATATGGATCACCTTCAAGAATTATGCCTCAAAGATCCACAACACACTACAATCACCCTATTGACCATTATCATAAAAAACATGAACTCACATATGAAAATCACCAATCACGAGCATGACGATCAATGTGAACCAACAACATAGATAGAGCATAATATAGAAACATCCACAAGCATCATGAATCACCACAGAAGCATTGACAATAACTCAAATTACTATAATCATATCATCTTATTTTAGGAACACAACTAAAGCAACAGAAAAAGTGTCATAACACAAATACTCATAACTCAATCAAATCTTCATGCGAACCTCTAAAAATTCATGTGGATAAACTAGATATACTTGTCAACAAACAATTTAATCCATAACCTCTTATCATCAATATACTGAGCTAGCTATCATACTAAACTTCACTGCATCATCGATAACCTGCAACTTATTTTATTACAATTTTCTCAATATCCTCAACATATATAGCCTTAAAGACATTAATGGCAATAGTGTTGACATCAATGAAAACCACATATATCAACAATATCCAACAATAATGATTCCCACTTGTTGTTCATCAGGAAGAGGCCACTTTCTTTTACTAGCTCTTTGTCTCCATCATTGTAAGAAATTAGCACAGGTTTCTCCTTGATTTTGTTTGAGTGTACAACTCTTCTAGACTAACATCCATGTCAAGATTGAATGAGAAGTGATTGATGAATTTTATAGTGTTTTGTTGAAAAGTTTTGATACTAGGAGGAAAATAAGAAAACCAATCCATAGCAGTACCTATTAAACTTTGAGGGAAGAGGCACATTAGATATGAACTGTTGTAAGCCACCTCCATGCACATGATTTTAAATTCTTTGCTATGGTAAATAGGAATTCCTCTCCCTCTATATTTATCAAACTTGTTGATTTCAAAACTAGGAGGGAATGGTATTAGTTCTATGTTTCAATCAAATGGGTAAGGACACAAGTTTTGTGTATGAGGTTTCTTTTTCTTGCCCATGTGAAGGTCTTGCATTTCTTGTGAGGGTGCTTTCAATTGTGATGCTGGATCATCTTGCAGATTAGGTGGAGGAACATATGGTGGGATGAAAAATGAGTTATATGGGGTGTATGAAGGTGTGAGGTTTGTGAAAGTGATGAATATGTTCCTAATGTTTTTGGATTGATGATGTTGAAATGAGGATAATTGGAACCTTGTTGCTATTGTTTTGCATATTATTGTGATAGTAAGACTTGTTGTTGAGCTTGTTGTTATTGTTGTGCAACTAGGGATTGTTGTTGGTCCTAATGTTGTTGTGATAATAAAGATGCTTATTGTGGTTGTTGTTGTGATTTTTGTTTGATGTCTTGTTGTTGTTGTTGTTTTTGTGATAAGGATGCTTACTATTGTTGTTATTTTTCTAAAACTGCTTGTTATGCTTGTTGTTGTTGTTGTCGTTGTTGTGATAAGGATGCTTACTATTGTTGTTATTTTTCTAAAACTGCTTGTTATGCTTGTTGTTGTTATTTTTGTATAACTTATTGATAAGTTTGTTGTACTTGTTGTAGAGCCAAGGCATGTACTTGAAATATGGGATTAGGTGGTTTTTGATACATCTATGAAGGATTATGGATATTGATGTTTTGAGTGGGTAGTGTATTACTGGTGAAAGGTAGTGGGTTCACTTGGTTTAATATTCCTTGCAATATGGTAGAATGAGGTGGAGGAATGTATGTTTGAGGTCTTGATTGATTTGGCATAGAAAAGGGAACTATTGGAAAAGATTATGTCATTAAATTTTACAATGGAAATGACACACTAGGACCTTGAGTCCATTGGTTTAAAAGATTCCCTTGTCTTATGGTTTTAGGGTTGCCTTGTGAAAAAGAGGTAAACAAAGGATTTGTGATCAAGGTACTCCTCGGATTGATAGAACTTGTAACCAAGGGATTATTTGAAGGTGGATTGATGGTGTATGATGTGGTAATGGTAGATGGAATGGATGAACCCACCAGAGGATTGGATAAAGATGTCCTTATTTGCATTGAGGGTTGATTATGTGATGAAGTATTAACATGCCCTTGTGTGTTGTTTTGAGATACTTGGTCTATACTAGTTTGCATGATGGTAGGAATAATTGTGGTACTCATAGGTGTGGATGAAGAAGGGTGTCCCCAAAATTTCAAAGTGGTGGTGGAATAATGAAGTTCAAGCAAAGTGTGTAGTTGTTTTGGATCTTTGGGAATAGGATGAGCACCAAAAGTAGGCACCCAAATAGTGGTGGGAGGTAGAGGATTAGTTTCAATAGTAACCACAAGTGTACTACTTTGAAATGGTGAGGTGTGACCAAAATATTTAGCAAGGATAGTTGCAAGACTAGTTATGTAAGTCTAATTTATTCCTTGTGATGGAGTTGTGAAATCTTGTGTTAAACTCTACACTACAAAAGTTCTTCTCTAGTGAGCTCAAATGGGTTATTTGTGATGTCTTTGATTTCACATGGCCCTAAAGGAGATGATGGTTGTTGTGATGGTGTAACATGGCTCCTATGATCAAATTATAAAGGATTTGGATCACTTGAGGGAAGATCCCACAATAGTGGTTTACAATTTTTGACCAAACTCGACATTGAAATAAATTTTTTTTACTAAATCTTCACTTTCAGGCACCTATAGCGACTAAACCATGATGAATTTGAAGATGATGCAAACTAGAGTTTCGTGAAATTTTTTCTATAGATTCTAAATATATTTTTCTTAAAAAATTTGGAATTAGATTGCACTTATTTTTCTATCTCCCTCAAAAACTAGTTTTTTTCAAAAAACAACAGTTTTAAAAAGTGACGTTCACTGTATAATGCATAATTTTTTTTCCATGAAAGATAAAATTCTAATTATTTCGAATTTAGATTTTTAACTTTGGTATCTATTACTTCCACTTGGTTAGATAGTTTTTAATTGAATATTTTTTCTTTAATCAAGTTTTGAAGTCAAACCAATTACAATTCAGCATAGCACGACCGTATAACACATAACTTTTTTTGGTATGTATCAAAATTCAATTTTTATATTTTTGTTGGATCAAGGACTTCAATATCTAGTGCACTCATTTTTTTCAATTTTTTTTTTGATAATCTACTATTTTTTCACATGTGTGGAACAAAGAGCTTTATTTTTTGTCTTCAATATCTAGTTGATTTGAAGCTATCACTTCTCCATTAAGACCTTTGTTGCATAAACATCATTTGATAAATGACCTATCAATTGACCTCACATACTTCACAAATGTATGCATGAAAAAGGACCAATTTTTTTTGTAATTGACCTTCCATATCTATTTGGCATACCCATTGCATACCAAGATGTGATTGCTAGTTATAACATAGTATACATATCAATTCGACTACAAGTAAGCTGACTAAATGAAAATCTATTGAAAGATATACCTACTGATGACAAAACTTATTTACTATTATTCCTAAAATAACAAAATAGGTTGTCATGATTTATAGCATGGAATGCACATATCCTAGAAGCGGTAAGATAGGCTTGAGTACTCGTGCTACTAAATGGCCATATAGAATGCTCTTCTTCCAAACATACAAGAACTCAGTACGTGTCATAGCCTTACAATGGATATTTTTTCTAATTTTTTTCTTTTCTACTATCATAAGGACTTAGAGCACTCGTGAAAAAGAGAACATATTAAGAAGTATAAATCAAAATTACAATTTTTGAAGCTTCACACCACCAATCAAACTGCTTAATATTATTCAAGGCAAGTAAGTTGGTCAAAGCTCACACGTCAAGTATTTTTTTTAAAGTTAATATTTGATATCTTTGTCCCTTTTTTTATTTAAAGTTATGGGTTTTTGCTATATTTTGTCACATGGAGTCCTTAGGAATCTTAATTTTCAGGAGCGCTTAGTGCACAAATAAATAATAAATTCTACGATATAAATATTATTTATCAAGATACCCTAATTATATAAAGAACACTTAAACAAAAACATTGATCGATCATTTAAAATAAAATAAAAGACTAAAATCAAGGACTTTTAATTTTTAAAATAATCATTCAACAACTAATAAATGATAAGAAAATAAAATTCTTAATCTTGTTTTTATTATATAAATACAAAATAATTTATAATTTTTGGATGCATATTTTATATTTTATTATATAAATACAAAATAAGATTTGTTTCTTCACCACTTATGAGTTCAAAGTTTGGCTAAATTATAGCACCTGGAAGATCAGACTGTTCAACAGGAGCAATCAGTCTCCAAATAGTCATGTGTGGTTATTTTGTCAATTTATCTTTGCTTAAGTGAATTGATTTTACCACAAACACTTTTCTTTGATTATGTTTCCAAACTAGATGTTTATGTCAAAAAAGATCATAACTTTCACAATGTCTATTTTGTGAAAATTATGAGGTTAAAGCCAGAATTGACTATGCTTTCTTTGGGAGAAATATGGGTTTGAGATTAATGTCAAGATATTTAGAAATCAACCTACACACAAGGAATTGTTTCATGGTGTATATATTTCACATCATGAAGAGTCCATAGCATAGTCAATTTAAGAATAGAGAAGAAAGAAATGAAAGTAAAATATATTATAAATGATATGAAGAACATCAAGTTGGCGAAGTATATATAAAAGTTAGAACAAAGAAAATGACATCAAATACTCATCACTTAACATTTAGTTCACCACTTGATGTGACAATATTATTTCAAAAAAAATGATTCATGAATTTAAATCATTTAATAAACAATAAAATGTCAACCATTGATTTTTGGAAATCAACAGTTCTAATGTTATTTTGGAGGTTTTAATACACAAGTCTAAAGCTTTAGAAATTTCTTTCGAAATGCAACTATAATCGTCCATCAAAAATTCATTAAATGGTCATGGGTTATATTGATTTGTAGACATAATGAATATGTCTATGTTTGCATCTCCTTCATCAAATAGTCATGGGTTAATTGATTTGCAGATATAATGTTTTCCTTTACATCCTTTGTGTAAAATGTTCTTAATTTTTTAAGCCTTGGTCCTACATTCTTCCTAGGTGGTCCCTCTTTTAAAATAAACTTTATGCATGTGCAAATTTCTACCACTTAAGTTCTTGTATTGCTCATCGCCAAAATCCTTCAACCCATCAGGTTCATTACTGTGATCAGCAATGCGCCTTGATTTTCTCTTGTATCATGCATCACATAAGGTTTTTGGTCTCCATGTCTCATTTTTGTAATTAGTGATATGCGTGTTTCCTTTCATATCTCTTATTGCTGAAGATATTTTTTTCTTTGGTTCCACTTCAGTGAAGTGCGATGAACACAAGTTTCTCCTTTATATCATGCCATCGTACAAAAGTTTTGTTATTTATTTTGATTGTTGTGATGAGTGATATGAGGGTAAGGAATGGTGGGATATGATCTTTCCATGTGTCTTTATTTAACAATTCTAGTGTTATTCAAGAGGTTTCAATTAGCAAGTCTGGTGCTTCAAAGATTTGCTTTTGGAATGTAACTACATCCATCCATTGAAAATTCATCTAACGGTTGTGAGTTATGTTAATTTGTGCTAACATCTCGCTTCTGACATAATAAATATGTTGACACTTGTCCCCATTTCAAACACTTTATGAGGGAGTTTGAATGTGTGGAAAATTTATCCCAGAATAGAACAATATATAATTGTAGCATTTGATATGATTCTTTATTGGCATACCAGTTTAATTTTACATTGAATTTTTTTATTGGCTTGAGATTATGCTTAATTTTTCAATGCTTTTTTTTAATCATTTGAAAATAGGTTTTTATTCATTTGAAAATAGGTTTAACTCGCTAATGAAAATTATTTTTTGGTTTGAAAAAAAGTTTTAATCGCCAAGAATTTTTTTGTTTTGTTTTGAAAACAAGTTTAATTTTCTAAAGGAAATATTTTATTGGGTTGAAAAAATGTTTAATTCACCAATGGAAATATTTTATTGCTTTGAAAATAGGTTTCAATCATTGATGATATTATTTTATTGGTTTTAAGAAAATCACAATTAGCTAAGATTCTCCACAAACTTCTAGCAATTACAAAAAATTCACTAATTGAGATTATTATTTTTTCTTGAAAAACAAAAAAAAATCACTAATAAAATTAATATTTTTTCTAGAAGTATATACAAGATTCACCAAGATTTTACACCTTTGCCGAAGGGGGGTTTTTAAAGTTATCCCCAGTTCTTTTGTGCCTATGTTGGTTTTCCATAGGATGTTGATCCTAGGGGCTTGCACAATTCTCTCAGTTGTTGTCATGATATCTTACTAGCATTGGTGCATTTGGACCCCTCTCGATGCAAGTTTTTCTGCTTTAGTGTGAGTTTGAAGCAAGTTCCTGATCTCACTAAAATGGGGGCTAAATGAAGTATAGAAAAATGTATCCTTGTCCATTTTCACACTTGTTTGGGCCCTTGTGAACTAAATGGACATAATTGTGCCCTATTTAGGGTGTTGTAAAGTGTTTTCTTGCACTTTCACACCAATCTATGTTTTTTATTAATTAATTGGGCATCTTTGTGATTTATTTGGCCTTATTTTGCATCCACAAGCCTTAATTAATACATCTTTCCAAGGATAATCCCAACATAAACCAATGTACAATCATAATTTATACATGTTTTTTTATTGTATGGCCTATATTAGGTGTTCTAGGGCTCATACGCTACCTTGGGCATATGGTCCCACCTAAGTTTTGTAACCTCGATTCGGATTTCACATAAATCTAAGCCTTTCTTGAAAAATGTGTCCCAAAGCCTAGCCTAATGGGAGTCATATGCCACTTCAGGTGTATGAGTCCTATGTGGCTTCAACCTAAATTAAATTCAAATTCTTAGTGGAATTTTATTCTCCTAGATCTGATGTCAGCTTGTAGTGTAGTAATTTTGAGGAACTTGGCCTAAACAAGTATAAATACAAGGTTATTTCAAATATTTTTTCCTAAGCATTCAAGTATTCATGCATTATAGAAAATTTGAGTTCACAAGAGCATTTAATAATTTACAGAGCATTCAAGAGAATTCAAGAGCATTCAAGAGTTGATTATCAAGTGTTTTTGAGTATTATTCAAGTATCAAGCATCATGTCAAAGACATTATGCATCATGTTTGTTTTTGAGCTAACATTTGTGATGTAGGGTTTCATGATTAAAGTAATCATTCAATTCAAGATCTACTACATTCAAGCAAGTGTCAAGATTGACATTCAAGTTAGCCATTTCATACCATTTTGTAGCCTTTTATTCAAGGGTTTGGTGAGTTGCAACATTGCATATTTGTTCATTCATCATTCTTCCTTCCATTTCATTTTATTTCAAGGTTTGATTACCAAAATGGGGTTTGAGAAAGGAAAACCCCTTTCCACTAACAAAACAACATTTTTCCCTCTCCTTAGTGTGTGATTTGTAGATTTAGGTGGAAGAAACATTGAAGAGAAATATTGAAAAGAAGTTCTCAAGTGTGCAAAGTTCTCCAAGTCACCTTATTTACAAGACCACTAAAAGACATCTACGGAGAAAAAATTGACATTTCAGTGTTGGAAATCAAGTTGAGAAGACAAAGTAGAGATTGAAGAATAGATTTAGATCTTGATCCTCTAAAAAATCCAAGCAAGACTGATACCACTTATGGTGAATGAGTCCCAATATAGCCACATTTCCAAAATTTTGAAGATCTAGACTTGTCATCACCGGATTCCTATTTTATCCTAGAAACCCTAATCTAGGACTGATACATGTATCCTAGCATAGGAGTCTAGTGTGTATTAAATTTAGTATTTCTGACTTTTTTAGATCTTGTTTCAAGTTGCTATAGGTTTCCAAGTGTACCTTTCTTATTTCTAAATTTGTTGTTCTAATTTACATTCATTTCTAGTTCATTTATTGTAGTCTTACATATCATTAAGTTTCATCATTAGATCTTGCATGTTGGGTGAAGCCACAATAGTGGTTTACAATCAAAGTGAGGAAGGAAAACTCACAAAAAATGAATGCATGGAAAAAAAACTTGATTTTAGGGGTTCATACGAACCTATTGGTTTGACTGAACCAATTAGGGGTTCGGTAGAACCTAGGTTCGGCTGAACCCTCTTAATACATTCTCGCTAAAAAATCCATCAAAACCCCTTATAGAAGGGGGCTTCGAAACCCTTGGTTGAGCAAACCCCTAGTGGTTCGCTCGAACCCGTAGGGGTTCGTTCGAACCCCCTTTATTCCTCATTCCCCCCTGAGAAAGAAAAAAAATTGAATTTTGGCACTTCGGAGCTCGGTTTGAGGATAAAAATGAAGGAGTATTCACAAACCCAACTAGAATCAAGTAGTCCTCAGAATGAGCTATCCAACAAATATAATTTTAATATGTTTTGGTTTTATTATGTATTTGATATTTTAGTTTTATTAAACATAGGTTTTTAATTGAAAATGAAGGTCTTTGTTCTGCATGTGGAAAAATAGCAAATTATCAAAAAAAAAATTAAAAAATATGAATGCGCCAAATATTGAAGTCCTTGATCCAAGAGAAAAGAAAAAATTGAATTTTGATATATACAAAAAAAGATATGTGTTATACGTTCATGCTATGTCTCAATTGTAATTGGTTTGACTTTGAAACTTAATTAAAGAAAAAATATTCAATAAAAAACTATATAACCAAGTGGAAGCACTAGATATCAGAGTTACGGATCTAAATTTGAAAGAATTATAATTTTATCCTTCATGGAAAAAAAGTTATACATTATACGGTGTGCATCACTTTTTTAAAATGTTGTTTTTTGAAAAAACCAGTTTCATGGGAGATGGAAAAAAGTGGAATCGATTCCAAAATTTTGAAAAAAATATTTTTAGAATCTACAGAAAAAATGTGGCGAGACTCTAGTTTGCATCATCTTCAAATTCTTCATGGTTTAGCCACTATAGGTGCCCGAATGTGAAGATTTAGTTTAAAAAAATAATTTCAGTGTCCAGTTTGGCCAAAAATTGTAAACCACTATTGTGGGATCACCCATGTTACTAGTTTTTACAAGCCCTAACTTGATGGAGAACCCCTTTTTAATCCCTAATAATACTCTAGGACAACCTTTAGCAGATCTCTTACCTTCATCCCATCATTGGATTGAGATCTCTAGGGTTTCCTTGAGTGAAACTTGAAGGAAATGGGGTCTCCTTGTGTTCCATCTTCGTGAGAGATCTTGGAACCAACCTTCCACATTTTCTTTGTTTCAGTGACCAATTATAAGAATAATATTTTATAGAATATATTAAAAACACTCATACTATTTTTCTCTATATATAATTCTTACTTCATAAATTATGAATAAGATATTTTGACTTTGTTATACATAAATTTTCATGAATACTAAGCTTATTTGTATATATGTCAAGAGTAGATGTTTTGTGGAAGCCATAAAAGTGATTGACTACATAAAAATAAGGCCATTCTTGCATATAGAAGATATGGGTATCATAAAATGTAGCTACACGATATCAATTTTTTTTTAGATAATAAGTGGAATTATAGATAAGGAAAGTGAGTTATTTGGTAAAATACCTTAAAAGAGATGCCATGAATTTATAAGATTAATTACAATTGATTAGTACACTTTTATCATCCTATCATCTCTATGAGAACCGGTATATTTTTAGGTTCAAGTTGAGAGATCAAAATATGCATGGCAATGGAATCTTGATTGTTTGAACAATGTGATGAATATGGTGAATCTAGTGGAACAAAATGCACATCCCAATATATGGCAATTTTTTCTCTTAAATTTAGTGCCAATGTAGGTGGGCAAAATGTAGGTATGTTCCAAATCTTTTCAAACTAGGTATTAGAAATTGTGTATTTTGGAGTGGGTGTGAATTATCTAAGAAATCATGGTAATGAATTATCATCAATTGTCAAGCATTATTTTACCTGATTCTACTAACCAAAAAATAATTTCAAAGCTATGAAACATGTGCAATAAAATGCTTGAGTATAAGAAGATCAATGATAATGAATTGAATGAAAGGATTATTTTATTTGGAGATGGGGTGGATGAGTGCAAATTTTATGAAGTCCATAAGAAAGAGTAAGAACCTTTGAAGGATGCATGCAAGAGCTTAAAAGAAACTTATAATTCAAAAATTACTTTCATACTAGTGCAAAAGTTACATCACACTACAATTATAGAATGTTCCAGTTGGCACAATTGTGGAAGCTATAATTGTTCACCCATTATAGGTTACTTATATCTATGCAATCACTATAGGATGCACGAGACCAACAAGTCTATGCATCAAACGAGAATAACTTCAATTCAGAGGACCTAGAGACACTCACTCACAATCTACTTTCCATGTTCGACATCTACATAAAGCGTATCTCAGTCACTAGTGGTAGTTGCATGGATATTGCGCTTAAGTATGCATCATCCCTATCATTCTTGGATGAAACACTAACTCAGTGAAAGTGTTCATGAATGAACAACATAATGTCCTAGCCGAGAACCAAGCAACATGGAAGGGAACTGGGGTCTCCCACCATCACCTCCGCCTAGACGGGTACTGGTAATCATGGAACTCGGTCAGGCTAATTGAGTGGCAAGGTTGGTTCATTTTTTCTACCCATCTAACTTCATTTATTCAATAGTTCCCAATCAATCAGTTGTACCTCCCATTTATTATGTTGACCTGGCAGCCTACAAAGGCCGACTATATGTGGAAGATCAACAAAATTGTTCCTCATTGGATCGTAACAGTAGTATCCAAATGCTACTTCATGCCTTTTATTCAGATAGTAACAACCCTTGTAGAGATTAGCAAGCAACTCGTAACCACTCCAAACATCATTCCTCGTTTTACTTTGGATTCCTATATATTTTGCAATCTTTTTGGACTTTAATATGATCTTCTAAATAGATGTATTTTAGATATATATAATACCTTAGACAATATATTCTATTTTCTTAAAAATAGATAACTTTTATTTAAATTGACAAAAAGTTGTATTACTTTATCTTTCTACTTCAGATTATAAATATTTTATATTTTGATCGGTGAATGTATTTTTATTTACATTTTAAATTTTGATATCATTAGAATCTTTTTTAAGAAAAATTATTATCAACTTACATGTTTTGTTATTTCCTCACAATTATCTTACAAAGCAATGATACTACTTGTTCATACCCAAAAACCAATTTATAGGTAATAAATTAAATTATGTATAATGAACAATTTTTAGTATCTCATGTACTCCCTATATCAATCTAATAAAATCAATATTGTTATGATAAAATCAATTTAGATGTATGGATGATGATCTTCAAGTATAAAATAAAGATCTTATCAATTGTATACTTGTAAAAATGATTAGAATAGTAAACCTGGCTCTAATAGCATCTTAGTAATTAGATCTTATTATACTAATCATTATATACACATAAGATAAATAAAATGAGAATCATACAAGCATAGATTTTACACATTACATAATATATACATGAGGAAAACCTTTTTATGCAAAAACTCCATAAAATGTCATTGTTTTAAAACACTTAAAAAAAGGGTCTATCAAAACATAGACTGAAATTGGCAACGCTCCTCCAGATGATTCCACATGGAAAATATTAAGTCTTGTATATAGTTATACAATTCACTTGTGATAACCACCTTCTAGTGGTGGTTTCATAGGCTTACTATTCATATCATTTTGTCATCATCATGTGACGACTAAGCTATGTCTATTATTTTACTATGGATCTTTGATCTTGAGTATCCAATTAGAACCATGACATACATATGCTCATGCATAGTGTTTATTGATGGTAGTTTTTAATGGCATCATGTAGACATTTAGCTTCAAATGACTACATTCTATAATTTGATGCATGTTTCAAATTTATGATTCTAAGGTTGGCATGCTTTAAATTTCAAGTAATCATGATTAACTAGCTCATCAATAGTTTAAGTGTCAAATATAATTTTATTATGATAGTATGTGTGCATGATATTTATATGATAGACTTGTATTTAATTTTGGGATTGATGATTTAATATGCATGTGTATGATAACTAGCTTCATTGGGATAGATTTTATGTGTAATGGTAAATTGAAAGCCCTAATGCATAGTTGATTTTCAATACTATGATGATTAAATTGAATAGACTTATGAAATGAAAATGCATGCTTTCCTTGTGAGAATTGAATGATAATCCTTGTGCAAATTCAAAGGGTTTCAATTTAGGTCATTATACTAAATTGAGAATTGGAATAATTGTATAACTTAAAATGCCTGATTGAAATTGATAATACAATTGTATGTGTTTCAATTTAGTTGCTTCAACTATATGATATTATAGCATGAATTAACATGTAAATTGAGTGTGCAAGTTTAATCCATGGGCCATGGAAATTGGAGGTCTCTTAGGAACCCTAATGTGATCAAACTATGAAACTAGAATATAGTTCATTTGGAAGGACTATAGTCTCATTTTTAATGAGAATGTGAATGAATGTTAATGTTATAAAGTCAATGAGGCCACTTTTAGATTTGTGTTGGTATCCTTGTTGTAAATTTGTGGATTAGGTCTTTTGAGAGTTTTCAAAAGGTTATAAAAGTCTTATTTTTACATATTTTTATGGTTTTAGGACCCTAATTTGGATAGCTATGACTTAGGTATATTTTGAGTCCTCATTATATACTTGGGTCAAGTTGCAATCCTTCTAAAAAATTTATTTTCTAAAATAAAAATAAAATTGAAGATTGGAGGCTTGAAAAATTGACTTGTCACTTCCAAAATCAACTCTCAAAAGTCATTTAATGGACTTGAGAAAAGGTACAAGGCTCCCACATGTGTAGGTCACATTGTAAGGATTTAGTGGGATGAGAATACAAGTCCACTCCATATCCTCTAGAGTCTCAGACATGTGTGAGCACTTGTGGGGAGGTGTGTAATGAGAATGAATGGGAGAGTAACAAGTGTCACTCCCCTTTGTCTAGACTAGTAAGAAAATCCAACTTCATAATCTCCAACTTGTTAAAGTCTTCCCTACTTCTAAGCCTAAATGTTCTAGCCCCAAAGCCAAAGGAGTTGGAAAGAATTTCCCTGTTAAAAACCTTGTTTCTTACTCTGAAGACTCTCTTGATTCTGAGGAACTTGATTCTAATAAAAATTCTCCCTCTTTTATCCCGTCGATAGAAAGAGAGGATAGAACTGGGTCACTTGGAGCTTCTGACCTTGCTAAAAATTATCTCAATCTTGATAGGGATTCTACTGCTAATTTTTTAGGAATAGCTAGGAATAATGTTGTGGACCACTTCAAAATGTCAAAATGGGTCTTCCATGAAATTAATGACCTGAAAATAAAAAATTGGACCCTCCAGAGTAAATTGGAAGATGTGGAAGCTAAGGTATCTACGTTACGCAAGAAGGCTGATGAGTGTAATGAGAACGCTACTAGTAAGGAGATCCAGGACAATGAGGGTAAGGACAGAAGTATTGAAATTGACTTTGAAAAAATAAAAAATGTTGTGAAGACAATTACTGAACAAAATAATAGAATGGCAAGACATAATGCTATCATTATCAATGCTATGACTGAAAAACTGGATAAAGCTCAACATGGATCCTTGATTGTTGATTTGGAAGAGGTTATAGATAAAAACTAGGAAGAGGACATATGGATTTTGAAGAGAACCAGGGCTAATCTAAAAAAAAGGCTCCTCCTACACCGTAAATGATTCAAACTTTCAAGAAGGGTCCAGGATATGCAGGATCTAGAGGCCGAGACCAAAAAAGTTCTGAAGACTCTGGATTAGTTGCTCATAGTTTTTTGGTTTGCGCCTCTGCTGGCTCTTTGGTGGTCTATTCTGGCTTTTTTTGGTTGGTTATTATTTTTTCAAGATTTTCTATTTTGCAACCTATTTAATTTGATGGATTGTTTTGTCCCTTCCTTTTTATGTTATAAAATTTGTGGTTTCGGGTCCCTGTAAAATCTATTTTTTCTTTTATCAAAAACAAGTGCCACTTCCCCATTCAATGAATTCAAACCTAGAGATATAATAAATCATCCATTTGAGGATTATGTAAGGGTTTTTCCTTTTCATTCTCATTCTTTAATTTTCTAGTAGGGTAGTGTGCGAAGGCTTGAAGTAAAATATAATTTTGAAAGGCTTGGAGCTCTTATTCAATCATCCTCTTCTTGGCTAGCTTGAGGAGGTAGGCCTCAATCCCATTTAATTTTCTAATAAAATTATTCAGTGAAACATGCGTGATTTGTTTTCTTCTTCTTGTGTTGAATCTTTTTTTTTTTTTATGTTCAGATGGGTTGTGATAGGGTATTCTCTCACTTGATGAGAGCATCCTAAGTGTTTGGTTGAGTGAGAGAGAACCTTTAATGGGAGGTTTAGGTATGAGTAACCTTGGGAAAGAGTACCCACTTAAGTTTTGTACATCGTTGTTGTAGAGAGGTAGTGATGATATGAGAAGTTGGTTATGTGAATGAAATAATGGCTTGAGAATCCAAGAATCTTGAGAGATTCATGTGCATGTGAATACTTAGGTCATGGGTTTTTTTGTGATTGTGTTTTCTAAAGAATGAATTTTATGTCAATGTGTGTGCGTGAGTGTAACTAGTTTCCTTGAGATACTTGCTAGCTCGAGGGTGACTTGTTTTCAAGTCTAGGATGGGTGGTGAGCACCACCATGGCTTTGGAAAATGATTTTTTTTGTGTGGGTCCTTATGTAGGTTGGAAAGAATTAATAAATATTGCAAGTTTTAGAGAAACAATTTTCTCCCTTATGTAAATATGTGGGAAATGTCATTGCAATGTAAAGAAACCTTGTTAGATACTTCAAAAAAGTATTTTAAAGATGATTCTAAAAGCACTAGGATGAGATTTGATGGGTGATCAAACAAAAAATAATATATGCATATATAACATCATTCTCCATTTTATTATTCACTATCCCAAATATGGTAAAATGTTAAATATTATATATATTAGAGTTTTTGTTTCATTATTTCTAGAAAACAAAAATAGATAGAGTTAGTAATTGTTGATTTATATTCAAGTTAGGCTTATGATTCTACCCATTGTACTCAATCAAAAGAAAGTAGGATGTTGATTACCACTAGCATTTGAGTCATGCTTATGATTATGTTAATTATTTTAAAAGGAATGTGAAATAAAATAATAAAATTTAGTACTAATTTTATATAAAATGCTAGATATAAAGTCTATGTTTCTTTCAAAGGAAGAAAAGTAGAAAGATAAATATTTATTGTTGTAGGGGAGAAGGCCTAATTACTTCTCATGTTCCAATAAACGTTCATGCTCCATGCTCACTTTAGCCCCAAGAAAACATGCTACAAAAGTACCAATACATGTTCACATGTCAATATGTATTTGACCAATGTATGTAATCAACTACACATACAATTGCATTTACAATATAAGACAAGTTGCTCCCAAATACCCATATTTACAATTGATAATAATCATTTATTTCTACAGATAACCCCACATTCAAATGATGTTAGATCATTACATATTATATTGACATATACATATGCACAACTATTGGTGCTTCATTTACCATAATGAGAAGCTCCAATCAACTTTATGGGCTATCAAATGTATATTCTCCAACACTTTCTCTCACATGTACATGTATTAACTCCATTCAATGTAGGTATGTGCGCAAATAAATTATGGTGTGAGGCTCCCATAAGAAACATCAAATCTAAATATAATGAATAATTCAATCATTTCACCATAAAAAACCTATGTAAATAGCAACTAAAAATTCAAATGATCAGATCATTCGCAAAAAAATTCAAGTTTGAAACATAACAAGCAAATTCAATGCATTCAATTGTTAGATTTGAATTATTTTATAAGAGGGAAAGTAGCCAACACCAATCTCAATTATTGTACTCCACTAATATCCTTTGCATACTATGAAACATTGACATGCATTCTTTTCACATTCCTCAAATATCTATGAATTTTCAAGTTGGCACAACCTTTGAAAGTTACTTTCATGAAGTGTTTACTTAATGTTATAAATAGACGAGGGTCTTTTTTTCTCACAAGTTATTCCATAGAAACCCCATTTATAAATTCTAGAAACTTTGTGTTTATTTAATCTTTTAAGTTAATTCTTAGAAGCCTCCTTTATATTTAGGAAACTAGGTATATAATTATTAGTTGATTCATAGAAGCCTCCTTTATATTCATAAAAGTGTAGACATCAACTTGCATTATATAGATATTTTAGTGCACATACAATAGATCAACATACATATACAGGACAAACTTTGTATCTTTAATTCTTTACTTAACATCTTACATTTGCATTGTACTTATAGATATTAACAAGAAGATTTATATTTGTCGATAGTCATGAAACTCTATATGTATATGTATCTACTTTCCATTAAACATACAACACAACAACATACATATATATGGATAACTTTCTAACTTATATTGGTTACTAATCAAGTTATATACATATGTATCTAATTTCCATTACACATACAACACAACAACATACATATATATGACTAACTTTCTAACTTATATTGGTTACTAATCAGATTACATTTTCATTGCGGTTATATATATTCAGATAAAGAAGTATATCTTAATATACTACAATAATGAAATAATGCAATATGTCACTGATCAAATTACATTTTCATTGTGGTTATATATATTCAAATAAAGAAATATATCTTAATATACTGCAATAATGAAATAATGCAGTATTTCACACAAATCCTCACTATACATTGTTTCATTATATCTTTTAATAATTGATTTTAAAATTTCTGTAAGGTTAAAATCTTATATAGGACTTTGAAGAGGTTGTGACACCTTGTGAGAGCTTGACAAGGTTGCCACAACTATCAAAATTCTCGATAAGGAGCTTTTAAGAAAAGGGAAAGGTGAAAATTGAAGAGTTAGATGATTGTGGAAACTCTTGCAGTCTCCGCCTTAGTTGCAAGAAATATCGACATTTCTCTTCATTTATGAAAGCAGCAGGAACCCAAAGTGGTTGTGGGGACCACTCTGTGACCTGACGTTTGAAGCCAAGATCACCAAGGCACACGAATTATCCCTCAAAACTCAGGACCGCGGCCTGTATAATTGCAGACAAGGGGGTTAAAACATTCGATAATAATATCACGTCTCCTGCAATGTAACGACTGTGAGAAACACACGAAATCAATTCGTCAAAATGAGCAAGGGCAACCGTGCCATACTGAGAAACCCATAAACAAAGTCGTTGAATTATTTTATGAAGTGCCTCAAAGAGATGTCATCTCAAGGAACCGACATTATTGCAGGAATGCACATTAAAATAAAATCACCAATTATTCATGACGATGTCAGCCGCCCAAAGCCGATGACCATATTTTGGTCAAATTATATCTAGTCTAAGACCAAGAAAAGAGAATGGGACGTGATACAAACCAGCCTAAGACCTCAACGATGAAAGAGATTTAATAGAGACTTTTACGAAGTTATTTGTAGTTTATTTGAATGAGTACACTTATTATGCAGAAGTCGCACGGATAGAGCAAAGAAGTCGATAGGAGAGATGTCTATCAAGTCAGCATCCTTAGACACAGACTATTTTTTGCTCTGTTGGAATCGTTAAACTTTTTCAGGCGCATATGCTCTAGCAATTACTGCTCGTGAATGTGATGGGTCTCATAGAAACCATCCCATTATTTTAGGGTTCTAGATATGCGATTCTTGCCTTGCAAAAGTCAACTACCAAGCTGTTGACGATTTTAAAGAAAACATCTGGCTTGAATTCTTCAGATTTAACTCTAAACGGAAAAAGATTTGACAACTTGAAAATCGGGTTCAAGATGTTGTTCGAACATTTGAGTAATTTCTGCATTATTCTAGTAGGCGATTGGGTAATTTCTACCAGCTTGTTCTCCTAAGTTTTACCACCAAATCGATAAGAAATATGTGAAATCATTAAATGTTGTATGCCGGTCAGGATAAGATAGAACATAAAATATAAATATGACAGGAATTATATCGAACCTTCTTGTAATGTTTAGAACGTCTATAAATGGAGGCATTTGTAATCAGTTTTGCAAGCAATAAAAGTCATTTTGTGCCCTAGCATGAGTCTGTCAACTGTTTTCTGCTTTGACTCCGCCCACTGACAAATTAGTATTCATGCAAGAGCATCCAAGGTGAAATGGCAATCCTATGTCACCAAAAATATTGTTATTTTAATTGGTTTATTTTTAATAAGGTCTTAGGGGTTAGGAGATGTGGTGTAGGAAAAAGTATCTCTTTTTCACACTTAATTCAGTGTTGTAATATGTTTTTCATATTCACATTAAGTTTATGACCCTTTTAGATTAAATGGACTTAATGATGTCTTATTTAGGGTGTTGTAAGGTGTACCTTTAAACTTTCACACTAATCTAGGGTTTTATTAATTAATTGAAGTTAATTTTCCTTAATTGACCCTTTTAATTCAAGTCCAAGCCTAAGTAAATGTAAATTTTGAGGAATAAAATCCGAAATGATCAAAGAATTGAAGCTAAAGACTTCCAAAAATTAATAACTGAGATTTTGAGAGTGCAGACATCAAGGAACGTCACCCTGATCTAAGTTTCAAAAACCCTAATAGGGATCCATTCACCACTAAAGGTGAATGAATCCTCTATAGCTTAAAAAAAACAAATTTTTGACCAAGTACATAGCTTTTATTCTCTAAAAAATTCTCTCATAGTTGCTATAATAGTTACGTATCATTTCTGATTGTTATTTGCATCTTTTGGCTCTCATAATTACATCTTTTTGTAGTGATTTTGGTGCAAAATCTTAGTGGTTCATGCTCTTGCTCATGCGTTTGGGGACCTACCATATTTTTCACCCTCATCATTAATGGTGAACTTGACATATTGAACATTGTAATTTTCTAATTTCTAGTGTATCTCATTGCATCTTAAGTTATATCTTGAATTCATTTGCATTTAGATTTGCATTGAATTAAGATCTCATTTAGGGTTACTTGTTTTGCATTGAATCTTGCATATCATATATGGTTTAGATTTGCATTGTTTTGCATCTCTCTAAATCTAAAAATTACAAAAATAATCAATCATTTGTCATCTCATTTAGACTTGTAGTAATAGAAAAAGTATCCTCTTTCCTTACATGGTTTGATAATTGACATTAAAACTGAACTAATGATGTCTTAGAGTGGTTTTTTAATGTGTCGTACACATTCACACTATTCTAGGACCTTTATTTAACTAAAAAATTCCTTAATTCATCCTTTCAAGGCTTTTGTAAAGTGTTGTAACACACTTTCACACTTATCTAGGATGTATTTGCTTAATTAAGCCTTATGGGCCCCTTTCTAAATAAAAAAGAACATAATGTGTACCTTGTTTAGGTGTTGTAAAGTGTTTTAAGGAACTTTCACACTTATCTAGGTGGTCTTAATTAAATATGGTTAATTGGAGTTATTAACCCTATTTTAATTCAAATTTAGGCCTTAATTTTGACACCTCCTAAAGATCTATCCCAACAATCATAATTTAATTAACAAAATATTTCATTCGAAAAAGTTTGGTCCTGGTAAGTTGAGCCAAAACCCATTCACCCTTGATGGTGAATGGATCCTCCCTTAAAAGGAACCCCCTTTCTCAGGTGATCCAGAATGGGTTTTTAACCCTCTTTCAATCCCATGGGTTAGGTCCTAGAAAACTGAGCCAAGACCAGTTTTCCCAAGGTGGCGAATGGGTCCTCCCTTAATGATACCCCCCTTTTTTATTTTCATTCTAGTGGGAATTTCATTATGTTTCTTCCCATATTCGGTGTCACCCTTAATTCTTTGAATTTTGGTGTTAATCTCCAAATTTAGTATAAATAAGGGGTTAATTCACATTGTTTCTCCTAGCAAGTTTATGAAACAACCTAATATTTTCAAGAGAGCATCCTAATACTTTACAAAAGTATTAGATAATTTTAAGAGAATTCATAATGCATTTCAAGGTAGATTTCAAGTGTTTATTGTAGCCATTCAAGATCATATCATCATTTCAAGGGTTTGATGCATGCATTCATGTTGTTGAGTTAAGAGGTGGATGTGGCATTGAAGATATATTTGCAACTGTTGTTCACATAATTTTCAAGGATAAAATATCTACATTCTTCATGGCCACTACATTATTTTTTATAGATTTGTTTCACAAGACATAATCGAAGGTGACATCATTTACATTGTTTCGTATTCATGCTTCAATTTGATTATTTCATCATTTGGTTATATTATCTACAAGGGGTTTCACTGAGGAAAACCCCCAACTACTAACAAATCAACAAGTTTTTCTTCCCTTGAGTGTGTGATTGCAGATTTATAGGTTTAAGAGAAAGATTTGGAGCAAGATTGTCAAAGTTGTCAAAGTTGCAAAGTTGCAAAAGTTTTCATTTAAGGTGCAAGATCACAAAAAAATCTCTATAGAATTGCATATAGACTTGTAGAACATGATAATAGGGATTTCAAGAGTGTAGACATTAAGGAACAAGATCCTAAAATTAATTTTTTTAAACCCTAAAAGGACCCATTTTTCATTGAAAGTGAATGAGTCCTCCATAGCTCAAAAACAACTTTCTGGTTAGGTACATAAATTTTTATGCTCTAAAAACATCCCCCATAGTTTCTATAATAGTTAGGTTGCATTTCTAATTTGCATCTTATTTTACACATAATTGAGTGAAACACCTCTTAAAAAATAGTGATTCATCATCTTGATTATTAAACACTTTGATGCAATCCATTTTTTTTTGTGATTCATTTAAGCCTCATACAATTGCATTTGAAAATTTAAAAAAAAATGCATTTCAAATTAGGTCTTGTATTTTATCTTTTCATTGCCTTTTTTACATTGAAATTCTAGAAAATTTGAAGCTAAAGCCCGTTGTTTCAAACCTGGAACTAAAAGACATAAATAAGAGCTTGCAAATCATTAAAAAAAAGTTTTAAAATACCTAACTAGGACCCATTTTCCTTTACTAGTGAATAAGTCCCTAATTAGGTTTGATCTGAACCTTTGTCAACTAAAAAGCATCAAAATTCACTATGCAATCCATAGAAAAATGCTAGAAACACCAAATCAGGACCCATTCGCCCTTACTAGCGAATTAGTCCTTGTTAGCTATAGATTTACAATTTTAGGATGTTAAAATATTAGTTTTTAGCTTCTATTTGGTTTTGTTAACTTGTTTCAGTTTCCTGATTTGTTGTTTCATCAATTTCATTGCAATTTAGCTTAAATTGCTTCATTTTATTGCATTGTTAAAAGTTCAAAATCGCATAAAAAATATTTCATTTTCATTTTATTACATTATATAATAAGTAAACTACCATGTTTAGGTTTGAAATTATGAAAATGGAGAATTGTTTAGGATATTTTTTGAAGTCCTTGTTTTCTTTGGTTGATGTTTCAAATTATGTTTTTTCCAATGACCCTAATAAAATTGAACTTACTCATGCTCACACAACTCCTAATACATTTCCTCCATGTGATGTTGACATCATTGGAGAAGATGATGCCAGCATGAATAAATTCATAAATGATCTCCTTAACAACCTTGAGTCTAATGCATCCTTTTATCCTTCAATGGAACAACCCACACAATTTGAGATGTTTGGAATTTTACATCCCGAAACTAAGTCACAAGCTAAACCTAAGTTCCCTACCATAGGTGAACCTACGACCTCTAAACAAGAAAACATTGAACCATCCTATGTCAACAAATTAACCAACACATAAATCAATCTCAAAGAGACATATGGAAAATGATTCATGATCTTACACAAAAAAGGATGTGATACAACAAGTGAACATAAAATTCATCAATTCTTAGAGAAAATGCCAAATAAAGAAACCAAAGGGATAGGATATCAAGATCCCCTTCTCAACATAAGTGATCCTAAAGAATACCAAATGCTTTGTAGTGATGGTACAATTGTCTTAGATCCTCCTCTTGATACAAGTATCCTCCTTCCTAAATAGCAACCCATACCTCCTAAGGATAAGGATAACAAAGACAAGATCATCTTAGGACCTCCTACCCTAATCCCATCAAAAGGAGTTAGTGAATCAAGGAAGTTTAAGAGGCCCTACAAGCTACAAAAAATAAAGTTCCCTTTTCTACCACCTAAAAGTGAAGGGAAACTACAATTGCTTTAAAAAAAAGAACTTATAACATTACCACCAATGAAATACAAGATAATACTATATCCTAAAGATGTAAATGTTCCACATTATCGATACCATAGAATGCTTGGACATAGTACTAATGAGTTTTGTGCATTCAAATTAGTAGTGAGCAAATTTTACTTTAATGGAAATGATTTCCATCAAGTGATTTCATAACATACCCTTTTACTCCTTGTCATGTAATAGTTGTAGAATCTTAAAACATTCTAACTACTATATGTTTTTCACCTATTGTAAATCATTTTCTCTAATACAAGGAATTCGTTTTCCTCACTTATCTCAGCTCATTCTTGTCTTACACAAAGTGGGGGCAAGAATTTGATATTATTGTCCTAGTAATTCATATATTGTTGTACCTATGGCTAGTTTCCCACCTTCTGTTTATAATAGCTAAGATTGAGAGGCAGATGACCTGCTTTGGGTTGACTCACCTATGTTGTACTAGTCTTTTTCTTTTTCACTTTTCTTTATGTGATTGCATGTGTGTAATTCGATCCTTTGTGACATTTCATTTAATGTTCCTCTCTCTTTTGTGTATTATTCTATATGTACCTTCATTATTATCTATGTTGTAATCATTTTTTTCATTTTTATTGTGTTTCCTTTTGGGGATAACACAAGGCATCAAGACATTTGTCTCTTCCATATTGACCCGAAATCTTTTTCTTTATCTTTTCATTTATCTTGTGTTTTCCTTTTAAGGATGACACAAGGCATCAAGACATTCATCTTTCTTCCATGTTGACCTGAAAGGTTTTTTTTTTTTGCTCTCTTTGCTTCATTCTTCTAGTTCTATGAGTATTGAGAGAATTATGACAGTTGGATATATGTAGGATCATCATGGAGAAAAAAGGCCCTTAAGTGGCAAAAAATTTAGAAAAATCAGAGTTAAGAAACTTGACGTAAAAATTTGAATAATTTATCTATATGATTTCAAAAATATGTAAGAATAGAATCTATAGCAAATTGAATGTAGTTTCTAAACTACTAGGTTTATTTTAAAAACTAAAAATTTATTTGGTTTAAATTTCAAGGAAAAATTAAGAAGTAGGTGTCTGTCTGACCACCCTAACCACAATAAAATGATAATATATTTTTGTAAGATTTTTTATATAAGTAGAGGAATCATGTTTAGATGTGATGCATATTTTTTTCTAAATTTTTTTCAAGTAAATAATTAATTATGAATTTTTTATTACAACTTTTAAAAAATATAAAAAAATTGTATGTCTAACCACCTTAACTTGGTCAAAATTTCATGAAATTCAATTTTTCTTTTTTTAATCCTATAGTATGTGAAGCAACAACTGTGACTCATATTTCAGATTCAAAAAATGTGATATTGTTTGAAAGCTATAGATGTTTTTCAATCAACCTATCTGTAGTGCCCCTTTGTTCTCACTTGGGATGTGTAGGTAGTCTAGCTAAAGAATCTTACTTGAGGAAGATGGAACAAGAGCTTCTGATGGTACTTTTGTAAGTATGAGGCACATTGTTTTGTTATTATTATGATGTAGAGATTTATTGAGTAGTTAAGTGATGCAGTAGCATGTTGTGAGAATAGGTGGAGAGGGTGACATCGTACCATTGAATATATGGGGACATATGAGAATGAGATATGATTGCTAGAGTTCCTTTCCTAGCGATTCAACTATTATGAATGTGTACTCTAATTTGTATGTTTGAGTGAACAAGTACAAGACACTAGCTCCACCTAGATTCACAAGTTTGAGCGTATCCACTACTCAACAGTAATGTTGATTAGGAGATAGTAACTGGTTAACCTTGTCAAACCTTTACCGTAGCATAGTGTGTTGTCAGTCTGTGTGTTGGTCATGTTCCTTATCCATGTTGGTTTTGGTATTTTATTTATCGTGCAAGTTTAATTGTAAGGATTAAATTATATGTTGTGATTAAGTATTTAATTAGTATGGAGATCTTGGTATAAATTAATTAATTAATTAATTTAAGGTTATATTATAAAGTAATTTTAATTATTAAATTAATTAGGAATAAAAATAAATAAGTTATTTAATTGTAAATTGGATTAAATAAATTGATTTTTAATTTTAAAAGCAAATTTGGGAAAAGATCTTAGAAATATCTTGGTTTGTTAAAACAAAGATATTTTTTGTGTTAATTGGAAGTTAGAAGGTTTTGTTTTCTAATTGTTTTAAAATTGATTTCTAGAGGAATTGATTGAAAGGGTGAGGAAAAAGAGGAAGTTGTTTTCACGAGAAAGAAAGAGAGAGGTTTTTGGAAAAATGGTAGAATTGTTTTGAGGTTTGCGAAAATTGTGAATCTTAGAAGCTCTTTGATAAATTTAGGAATCTAGTTTGTTGTATTTTTGGCTGTGGATTATATTCTATTATCTGGGAAGTGGCAATTCTTTTGGAGGAAGCTTTGGCAATTGAAGATTAAAGGAAGCTCGACATCAATCTTCAAATCATCAGATCTTCTGGGACAAGTTCTTTATTGTTTTGTGAATTTTAATTTGAAAGAGATATTTAATTTTATTGTATTACAAATTGGAAAATATTAGAAGAGGAATTCTTTTATTTTAGAAACTTTTGTTTTTAAAAGAAATCGTCGTGAATGTTGAGCCTCTATAATAAACAATTTAGATCCTCTATATAAATTGATTATTTGAAATAGATTTATACTAAAGAAAATTATAGATAAATCTTTGAAAATGGAATTGAATCTATAGGAATTTGTAATCCTTTGTGTCAAGATTATTATTCTTCTATGTAGAAAATGATAAATTTTCGTGAAAGATTTAGATCTCTGTAGGAAATGATTTTTAACACAATAGATAAATCAAAAAGAAAATATTTGAGAATTTAGGAAACCCTGTAAATTTGTGAATCTTTCTTGTAGAAAATTAAAAAAAACCAGCAGAGAGAAGGTGTTACTAAACTAATCATAACTAAAAATTTACGAACTGGGTATGGCTGATTTTTTTACGTGTTAAAAGACTTGGTGGTGCACCTTCAGTAAAAAGTTCAAAGAAACCCAGATCTGAAATAAAAAGTTATTAAAGTCCCAACAGACTGGTTTTATGTTTAATATTCTTTGAAAAATGTAAATTAATATACATATTTATTTAAAAATATATATTAGAAAATTTGCATATAATTTTATAATATTTAAATAATATATTTAAATATATTTTCAAATAGGTGCATGCACATGCACAATTTAGATATACTAATATGAAATATTTTATCGAAAAGAATTGATGTTTTTATTATGTGTGATTGAGTAAATTGAAGTTAAACAATTAGTTTTGGTTTCTTGTTTCTATTGTAAATAGAATTATAATTTAAATGATTTATTTCATGCAGTGTGATTGTTTGAATTAGATTATGTAATTAGATAATATGTATATTTAAATATATATATCTATTTAAAAAGGGTATTTATTTGGATGGATTTTTATTTCTTTAAGTGCATGCAAGCACAAATAGTTAACTTTAAATGAATGATTATTCTAATTGTGGAAATTGAGTTAATTAGTTTGAGTAGTTGTGAAACTAAAAGTTAAATATTTAGTTCTTATTTTGTTGTTTATTTATTAATTAGAATTAAGTTTAATCGATGTATTTTAATGATGAGATATTGATCTATTAGATTTAGGAAATATGAATGGTAGTGATTTTAATTACATGAATTGTTTATTTTAATTACATGTATTTTTGTAATTATAAATTGGGGAGATATTTGTTGTTTAGAAAATGTAAGTCTTCTAGAGGTTCTAAAATTATGAAAGGGTTGTTGTGTTCGTTGTTCACCCTTTGAGATTTCCTTGGGTAGTGCACGTATTTGGGATTCAATATTTGGCATTCATAGGGATGTGTTACCTCTTGAGATGTGGTAGTTATTTGTTATTAGTTTTAGTGCACTGTTTACCCTTAGGTTGGGAAATAAGTTATTTTGTTATCAATAGGGGAATGGCAAGATTGTTATCTTGTCTTCTCAAAAGATAATCAATTCCACACTGGTGTGCATGTGGGGCTGGAGTTCGTAAGATCTTACCAAGATAACCCAAGATGGGGGTCAGGACCTAGAAAGATCTTGTTAGGATAACCAGTGCAACCTTTGTGATGACACTCCTCCTATGACAATAGTCGATTGTATTTTACAGTGGTTTTACTTGATTTTGTGATTCTGGAAGCAATGTAACCCTTTGTTTTGTATTTACTAGTATTGCATAGTTTTGTGCCTTACATCTGTGTCTAGAGGTAGAAGGTTAGTCTTGGTTACCTGTTACTATCTCCTAGCATGGGGGTTGGTCCTACGGGTACCACATGGCTAGGTGGCATGCACCTTACACTGTTGGGTTTTCTCTTCATGTCCGTGATGGCGAGATGTTCTAGTCTGAGGAGCTCATGTGTTTCTATGGATTTTTACTTGTTATATTCATTGTAACAGTGGGACACTATGTATTTGTATTCCTCATTTGTAATTGAGGATGATCCATGTGTTTTGTAATTGTAACATTATGTATGATCTATTCATTATTGAACTAAATGGTGTATATGGTATTATATGGTGTTGTATCTATGAAAATATGTTCATTACATTTCCATGTTTAATTTATTATGCAATCGGTTAATGCTTTGATGTATGTTGTTTATCATGAGTTGAATTTCATATTCTATGGTTATATTAATTTTGTAAGTTTTGGGATTCATATGTACAGATGTGTTGCATGGCCTGGAGGATGTATGGGTTAAGAGTAGTTTACTTTACTTGTTATTGCTACTCTTTTTAAGACAAAAAAATTAGTTGTGCTTCTACAGTGTTGCATTGTCCTCTAGGTTGCGGAGTAGGGTTTTACACTATTAATCAAGATTTTAGTCATAATTCAAATAGAAAATGAATAATAATAATTTATTAAATTCAAATTAAAGTATAATTTATATTGGTGGAAATCTAAGAATCTCCTTTAAAAACCCTTTTTGTTTCATTAATTTTGGGTAAAAAAAAGTTGCTAGCCACATACCCATCATATTGCCACTTTTTGGCCCATCATGATCCTGCACATACCTAGTTTGATGCTCTATGGTAACATTGTAGCACAAACATACTAACCCCAAATCCATAGATCCCTTGTGTATTTGTGAGGGCAACCCTTCCTATTTCATGATGCATCTTTCTTCGGAAACATATGACTTAGCATCGGGTTTTTTGAGGAATTCTCTCATGTCTTAGGATCAAAAACATTGGCTAATTTAAATCAATTTCTCATAGAGATGGTGTAGAAACCACTTTAAAGTGGGGGAATACATGAATGATATCTTTTGGAAAAATTTCATGGTGTGTTTTTTCTTTCTTCTTCTGATGTGTCCTCTTCTTAGTGGTGTCATTGGGTTTGATTCTGCCAAAGAGTGTACGATCTATTGTCATGGCATGATATGAATGAGGCATCCCATGGGTGACAATCTAACACTTTTGACTTCTCCTCTCTTGGAGACATTAGGCACAATGCTCCCTAAGAGGAAGACTGTTACATGAACAAAGCAAAATCCCCTTTAAGAAATTTTTTTACATGACATTCAAGGGCCTTTACAAAATAATTTTCATCGTGGTGCCTTATCGAAGTTGTCAGGAGGATAACTTTTGTATGGTATGAGAGGATAATATGATTCTCTCATTTTCCAACTCATTGGGATTACTCACCTAGTGGATAGACTAAGGTTCCACTATCCCAAAGTGGGCATATACATATTTTCCAACAACTCACCTTGTGGATAGATTGAGTTTCTACTACCCAAGAGTGAGCAACATATGTTATGGACAAACAACCACCACCTCACATTGCATTGAATCAATTGTGCTTGATCCTTTATTTTTGTTTTTCTTGGCCTTTGATAGGGTATGATCATGTATCTTTGTTATTTATGCATACTTAAGAGTCTTGGATGTATACTTTAGTGTGAGTTTTACATGGGGTCATCATCTCATTAAAGTGTGGAAAAATTGTAGTAACGGAAAAAAGTAGCCTTTTTCCTTGGTTTGATAATTTTCATTAAAATTAAACTAATGATGTCTTGGAGTTGTGTTGTAATGTTCTATACACATTCACACTATTCTAGGACCTCTATTTAACTAAAACATGCCTTAATTGATCCTTTGCAAGGGTGTAGTAAAGTGTTGTAACACACTTTCACACTTTTCTAGGACATATTTGCTTAATTGAGCCTTATGGGCCCTTTCTAAATAAAAATAACATAATGTGTACCTTGTTAAGGTGTTGCAATTTTTTTTAAGAATATTTCACACTTATCTATGTGGTCTTAATTATTTTTGGTTAATTGGAGTTATTAACCCTCTTTTAATTCAAATCTAGGCCTTAATTTTGATACCTCCCTAAGTTCTATCCTAAAAATCATAATTTAATTAACAAAATATTTCATTGGAAAAAATTTGGTCTTGGTAAGTTGAGTCAGGACCCATTTTCCCACGATGGAAAATGGGTCCTCCCTTAATAAGACCCCCCTTTCTCAAGTGATCTAGAATGGGCTTTTAACCCTCTTTAAATCCCTTGGGGTTAGGTTCTACAAAACTAAGATAGGACTGATTCACCCAAGGTGATGAATAGGTCCTCCCTTAATGAGACCCCCCTTTTTGAATTTCACTCTAGCGGGAATTTAACTATGTTTCTTCCCAGATCTGGTGTTGGCCTTAATTCTTTGAATTTTGAGGTTAATCCCCTAATTTAGTATAAATAAGGCATTAATTTATATTGTTTCTCCTAGCAAGTTTATGAAGCAACCTGTGATTTTCAAGAGAGCATCCTAATACTTTACAAAAGCATTAGAGAATTTCAATAGTATTCATAAGGAATTTCAAGGTAGATTTCAAGTGTTTATTGAAATAATTCCATATCATATCATCATTTCAAGGGTTTGATGCATGCATTCATGTGGTTGAGCTAAGAGGTGGATGTAGCATTGAAGATATATTTGCAACTATTGTTTACATCATTTTCAAGGATCCAAGATCTACATTCTTTACAACCACTACATGATAGTTTACAAATTTGTTTCACAAAACATAATCCAAGGTGGTATCATTTAAATTATTTCATATTCATGCTTCAATTTCCTTATTTCATCATTTGGTTTGATTACCTACAAGGGGATTGACTAAGGAAAACCCCTAATTACTAACAAATCAACAAGTTTTTCTGCCCTTGAGTGTGCGCTTATAGATTTGTAGGTTGAATAGCAAGATTTGGAGTGAATGAGTCCCTGTTATCTATAGATCTGCATTTTTAGGACATTAAAATCTCATTTTTTAGCTTCTATTTTGTGTTGTTTATCTTGTTGTTTCAGTTTCCTTTTTTTTTTTATTAATTTCATTGCATTTATCTTAAATTTCTTTATTTTAGTGCATTGTTAAAAGATCAAAATTGAATAAAAAAAAATTTCATTTTTAGCTTATTACATTGTATGATTAGTAAATTACCATGTTTATGTTTGAAATTATGAAAATGGAGAACTCTTTGGGAAATGTGTGGAAGTCTTTGTTCTCTTTGGTTGATGTTTCAAATTATGTTTTTGGCAATGACTCTAATGAAATTGAACTTACTCATGCTCACACAACTCCTAATGCATGTCCTCCTCGTGATGTTGACATCATTGGAGAAGATAATGCTTGCATGAATGAATTCATAAATGATTGCCTTAACAACCTTGAGTCCATTGCATCCTTTTATCCTTGAATGAAACAACCCACACAATTTGAGATGTTTAGACTTTTATATCTCGAAACTGAGTCAAAATTTGAACCAAAGTTCCCTACCATAGGTGAACCTAGCACCTCTAAATAAGAAAACATTCAACCATTGTATATCAACAAAGTAAGTAAGACATCAATCAACGTAGAAGAGACATATGGCAAAGTATTCATGATCTTACACAAAAAAGGATGCAATACAACAAGTGAA
>VDFB02271358.1:489620502-489690973 GCA_007258455.2 Sequoia sempervirens
TTAGGTATGTGAAGTCTTTGTACATTTTATTTCATTCTATTATGGTTTGCTTTCATTTTTTTTGTTTTGCTTATTCCATGTTGATCAAATTGTTTGTTTGTCATGTTACAACCTTAGGTTGTCAATGGACATTTTAAATTACATAATTCTATACACTTTCCTATTACATTTTTAAACCACATCTCTTTGAGGCATTTTGTTAAATTTAACAATTGACTTTCTTTGTGTATGCTTCCAAAGCTTTCATTGAGGTATTTTTTCAAATAGTTATACAAACCAGCTGATTTCCTTGTCTATGCTACCAAATTTTCTATACATGTCTCTAAAAAATTGGAATATACTCCTAATGCATGCTCAAATAGGTTTCCAATACAAAAACCCTCAATTTGCTCATAAATATCTAGGGTTTTCTTTATTTCACAACTCCAAGGCCTTCCAAGCCTCACCAAAGCATCAAAAAAGTTTTTCAAGGTCTGTACAAACAAAATATACCTTCACTAGGCCTTTAGTCTCATTAGATCTCAAAAACACCACTTTGGTTCCTCCTTTTCATACCAAAAACTCACATTCTCAGCCTAAGATAACATCACCATCCCTATAGACGCCTTACCACTATTAAAAGAAACATGAAACTTGAAAACAACATATTACAGGCCTTTCCTCTGAATCACAGGTTAAGATAGTAGGAGGAAAGGCTCCATCTTTAAATTAAAGTAAAACTCATACCCTGCTGGTCTGTACAGGTTGATCATGAAGAATGAAGTTTTTCGTTCACCGAAACAACCAAAGGAGTCTCAAAATAGATTGAAGTCCAAGTTAAGACCTGCCACCATAGTGATTTATTGTTCTATAGACCTAGTACCATTTAGACACTTTTATTTTACCCATTACAGAGCCTTTCAACATATCCAACAATCACCAATGCTTGTTTTGTACCAAACTGCACAAATTATTAAGTTTTCTATGCTTTTAAGGGCCCAAATTAGCCAACTTTTACAAAGGGACCACCTTCAAAATGTGTCCAAATCTCCTGAAACCTTGGGGAATTACTTTATATATATCAAAACTTCAAATTATAGCATTAGATTGCAGAGATTCAATCATTTACCACCCAAACAATAAAACCCTCTCCCTAGGCTTAGAAACCGTATGTTTTATTGAAAGTAGCACTTGCCAAACACTCCAAAACTTGAAAATTGTTGAAACAAGCCTAATATACTTTGTTCATGCTCATCTAACATAAAATAATGCTGCCCAACTCAAAAACTCAATTTTAGTCACCAAAACCTCAATTTTGTTAAGGAAAACTCAACATTTCCTCATTTGGTTTGACGCCCAATCCAAGATCATCCTCCATTCAAGTTTATCATGGCATTTTATAATGTTTCCCTCTTAAAACAAACTAATTCAACTTTGAAAACTAACATTTGAAAGAGGTGACCGTTGGTCTCCCTCTTTAATAGACTTTTAGAACCCTTCACTATTAGTTAATTTGAATTGACTTAGCACTTTTTGCACAGGTAAAATTATTCGTCATGCCAAAGAAACAAACTATTAAAAGGAAAAAACTAATAGATGATCAGGTCCAAGCCTTCAGAGATAAAGAGAAAAAATAGATGAGGGAATATCGTGAAAAGCAGAAATTGGGAAAAATTGACGAAAACAAGCCAGTTGAAGAGGAACCTCAACCATCAAAAAGAAAAAAGAAATTGGTAGCACAAAGGGCACAAATGCGAAAGAGTTGTGCTAGGGGAAATGGAGATACCATAGTTGGAGATACACCCTCTTTCACAAGTGAATACGAAGGGACACCATTAAGCACAAGCGAATATGGAGGGACACCATCTACCACAAGTGAGTATGGTTAGACACCATCCACCACATATGAAGTTGAGAGTACATCATCACTCAGATTTGACGAACAAGGTATGCCATCATCCCCATGTGAACCTCAAGGTGTGTATTCTATTCCACCCTCAGTCAAAGGTATGCAATCTAGCCCACCTCAATTAAATATTGATGAAATTGCTAATGTTGAGATGTATGTACCTAAGAGAACACCTAGAATTTTGCGTAGAAAGCCATTTTTTTTTATTAATATTGGTGAGGATATTTTGCAGCACATAGAAGGTAAGATTCCATAATGCACTTGTAGAAGATATGCTGATAAGATTTGGAAAATGTTCTTTGAAAGGCTAAATAAGACCGAAAGATGTCAACTATTTGTTCAAATGATGTGGGGTTTAAAGTACAAAAACATCATGAAGACTCTTGTGTTGAGAACATAGAATGCATCGAGTGAAAACACTATTGTGAAGAATCTAATGGATGCTTATGAGAGTATGGGTAAGACCTCACACTCAAAGGATAGTAATGCCACCCGATGTGTCATTATATTGACTTTGGTAAGCTACCAAACAAAGATATCTCATCTCATTAAAAAGACAAGTGAACAAATGGGAATTAGTAGAATTTTTTTATCAAAATCCATTCAAAGGCGGCAAAGAATTGAGGGCACCAATTCAAATAAATTATGGGAATTCTCGGGAAGACTTCCAAATAAAGATAGAAAATTTGTTGAAGCATTGAGAACACTAATTGAAGATTATTGGAAGAATAATATAAGGCCATCTCCAAATCAAAGGGATGTCGTAAGAAGGAGAATCGGTAGTCGGAACCGTGAGCCACATCCAAAGAATTTTTTGGATACAACTCAAACCCAAATTTTTCATAAATTTCAAAATGCTTATCCTCAAATTAGTATTTCTCAAATATTTTTTGAAATGCTTAAACCTTTTTATGTCAAGATAAATAACACATGCACTACTTGTTGCTGTAGACTACATATTGAATTGGCTAACCATTATGATGTTTATCATTCTATATGTTTAGATTTGCATACTAAATAATGTTTTGCAAGATTGTGGCATTACAGCCCCATCAAAATCTTCAAGAGAGTTCTTCTCAAAAAATTTATGTCAAATAGAGGATGGCCAAATATTCTATAGGACAACATGCTTGGATGGTTCATGCAAGCGTTGCGGTGGCTTGCAAGGAATGCCAGTATGTCAACATATGGAAAGCACAGATGAGGTGGGGCATAAACTAGTAGATTTCGAGAAGTATAAAACAGTGTAATACACTACAAAAGATGGGTCTCAAACAAAAAGGTGTGATTTAGTTATTGAGAAGATTCCAGTGTATCAATTTATGTCCATGTTTCATGAGAATCTAGTGTATGAGTATGCAAGGAATACCCATAGAGCCCGATGTATGGACACACAATTCAGGCTATGCAAGGACACCTTTCCAATTGGCAGCATAGTATCGGTGGTTGACTTTGCAGAGAACTACACTCTATAGCCACAATGTGAGGTGCAGTCACAGTATTACAACTCCACACATGTTTTGATATTTGTGCACATAACATTCATTCATGCGGTTGATAGTATAGATGACCAAAGGAAGGTATTGAGGGAGTATCACTTTTATATTAGTGATGATCACACACATTCTCGAAAGTTCATGCAAGGTTGCTTCTAGATGTTCTATAGTGATTTGGCTTAGAGGGGCATAGCATACGGTTGGCATATAATATGGTTGGATAACTGTGCAACACAGTTCAAGAATGTGCACATGTTCTACTGGTTGTGCAAGATGCATCTCACTATAGGTGTTTAGCATATGTGGAAATTTTGTGAGGCTGGGCATGGAAAGGGGGAGCATGATGGTGCAGGAGCATGTGTGAAAAGAGAATTAGAATGAGAAGAGTTAAAGTATAAAGACAATGCAAATTTGACAGATGCAAGTTCAATCGTCGAGTGGTGTAGTGCTTCGATGGGTCTAGGTAATGAAGGTATGTCTTCAGTTCGTAGATTTTTTTGGTTGATGGATGATACTAACATTGGTCCATATGAGGATTGTTGTACACTAATAGGATCGAGTGAGCTACACTCTTTCCTTAGCTCAAATGCAGGTTCATGGAGTATCAATACACGTAAGATGGCATGCTTTTGTTCTTCATGTACAATGCAAGCCTAGAATGATTGTGAGTTAGGGGAGTGGGTTGACAAATGGTTGACAAGTTATCTTACCCCACTTCACACATATCACTCTCTGACGGAATTGGAACTAACACAAATGGAATCATTGGTCGAATTTGACCACGTATCAGATCTAGTTCAACCAGGTAATATATCTACTTGCTTAGTTTTTCAAATTCCATATTGTTATCTTACTTTGTATTTTATTTGTATTGTTGACTAATTTTGAGTGATTTTATGCACATATCAATGCAGGGCATGTTTATGCAATTATTACAGATGAAGAAAATGAAGAGGGAACATACTATTACTTGTGTCATTGTGTTGAAGCCAAAAAGAAATTGGAAGCCCCAGTTATAGATGGAGAAAACATCGAATACCCTACAGGCTCATTTGTTGTTACTGGAACATGGCTTAGAAGGTACCCACATAAGAGTGTTAAACATTGGCTATTTGAGGAATTTGACATGCATCGTAAGATTCTTCATTACTCGAGCCTTGTTGTGGCATCCAATGTTTGTTTGAGAAAATATGGGGGTAGACCTTTTAATAAGACCTTGTGAAAGGTCTGTGAGTCTGACCATGAGGCAATACTTGACACAATAAAGAGTAGAGCAGATCTAGATGGTTCATTGGATTAATTTGTAAGTATATGCACAATGGTTCTTATTAATTTATACTTGTATCCACATTAATTTGTTTGATTCCAATGCTATCATGTCTTATTTTACTTTGCATATCTATAAGTAACCCGGTAAACATTGAATGGTGTCCCCTTGCAAAAAATGTAGATTTTATATCCATCCAAGAGAATCTCAGGCATACAAGCAATGCAACATCCCTATTTTGATTATGAAGCCAAATCTCAATTATGATTTTCAGCCATTACAAAATTGTGTGCGAATTTTGGTGAGGGAATTTCAAGTTATTCATTTGAAGTTAACCTTATCGTGAGCACCTATGATGTAGACATTATAGGAGCATCTTGAATTTCAAGATATTCTAGATTCATGAGAGGTGTTGTGTGCAATAGGTATCTTGGAACTCGCAGTGAAGATGTATGAGCAAGAGTGACTAAGTTGAGAGACTGCCATGCCTATCTGCAGGTGCCTTCCATCTATTTTCATTTCATTTCCATTTTGGACATGAGTTGTTTCTTTTTATTCTTTTACTTTTCCTATCTGTAACTAAACTAGTAAAAATTGTTTGGTCTCTCCTTGCAGAAAATGCTGATTTTGGAGCCATCGAAGAGAATCTCATCCAAAAAAGCAATGCAACATCCTTATTTTGATGATCTTGACAAATCTCAATTTTGATTTCAAGCCATTATTAAAGAGTGTGTGAAGCTTTGTGATGGAATCTCAAGTTTCTTATTTGAAGTTAACCTCTAAATGAGAACCTATGATGTAGACATTAAAAGAGAATCTTGAATGTATGAGTGACATTGTAAAATATCTGTGAGAATAGAGTACCTAAGGCATTGTAATGAGATTTACTTGTAATGACATTTACTAAAATAATGAAATTTGGTGTAGGGGCACCAAGGTTATTGAGCAAATTTGGTTCACAGAAATCTTTGAAGTTAGTTTTGTGTTATGAGTTTTGTCAATTGAATAAGTTCATAACACATCCACAATTGATTTATGAGTTATGAGTAGGAGGAAGGGCTCCATCACAAAAATTAAAGTAAACTCAGACCCTACTGGTCTGTACAGGCTGAATAAAGAAAAATGGATTTTCCTTTCACTAAAATTACCAAAGGTGTATCAAAATAGATTGAAATCTAGGTTAAGACCTACCACCACAGTGTTTCATGAATTTCTTTTCAGAAGAGGCATGTACTAGGCCGTACACAGAGAAAAGAAACTGAAAACTCATAAAAATGTTGAAATTCCACAATTTTAGGCATTGTGAAGAGCACCAATCTTCAAAAAAACTATCGATTGAACCCCCATTCAGGCTTGAATGATGTTTTTAATACATTTCAAATGAGAATCATCTCCCTTCAATTCCCATAACTACCTTTGAACAACCAAACCCTTATTAAGCCTACAAATACTAGTATTTATTATTTAAGAATGGTTTTGCTTACTAAGCTTTATCATGCAAATTTAATATTCTAAAGGCCTAGGACCACTTAGACAGCCTTATAACATGAATTTTAGCATCTTTCTCTGCACTCCCACCTACTTTTTATATAATTTTCCTTTATGGCAATATCAACAATTATTTAATTCAAGAGTGCTTTTGCACATTTGTCCACCCTAACCTACTAATTCCCAAAGTACATAAAAGATTGGTCTATTAGACCTTATTCAAGACAAAAAGACCTCAACATACTAACATTTACCAACTATCCTCCCAATTTACCATCAAACAATCAGAAATTGAGGGCGAGGTGTGGGTGCTCCTGCACTATTCAGCTTTCAAAAACAAAGTCAATTAGGCTGGCATACGTTTGGATCGGGCTAGCATTTGGTGGAAGAGGAAGAAAGATGACTGGAACTCTAGAGGCCCACCATACTAGATTTTGGTATTGAACCATGAGAGTAGAAGAAATATTTGATATCATGTATCAAAACATTAAGCATGCATTATTCCAATCAACGGAGAAGGAGATGATTACTTTGCTTCATTTTCATTTGCATAAGCATATCAAGGCATGGGAACCAAGAAGACCAAGGATGTCCAATTTTATGTGGAGGTAATGGATGTGTTCCAACCTTTAGGAGGGTCAAGAAGGTCAATGTATGATCTTGATGAAATTGAGGAAGAACAACAAGAGAGGGACGTGAAAAATAAAATCAATACAGAGTTTCAAGGTTTTGTCAAGCGAGTAAGAGAGATATGGGAGCAGCCTCATCTAAATGATTTTGAACTAGACTTTGATATGTACCATTTAGAGAGCTTGGTTTTCATGGAGTTCCTTTCAAAGCCTCTACTTTTATTATTCTTATGGTAAACTGTTTGGTAGAGTTGGTGGAATTACCTTTCTTAGTAGTAATCTCTATTAGTGAGATTGAGATTGTTAACCTTGAGAGAGTAGGCCTTGGGAGAAAGGAATTTGATAAGGCTATTGCTTTCAAAGGCTTCAAGTGGGATGTACTCCACATTGATGCCATTCCTCAATCTTCACTTGACGACATCAAGGAATGGCTAAACTCCATGGTTATAAAGTATTATGAAAGCAGAATGAACTTGTACTAGTAGCCAATTTTGAAGACTATTACTGATGATTCAAAGCACATCAACCATGTGGTATAGATGATTAAATCCCAAAGATTATTTTTAACAATGAAAGAGTTTGAAAAGGAAGAGAGAGCTACATTGGTGACTCAAGAGAAACTTCAGCTTTCAAAAAACAAAGCCAATTAGGCTAGTAGATGTGTGGATAAGGCTAGCATTTGGTGGAAGAGGAAGAAAGATGACTGGAACTCTAGAGGCCCACCATACTGGATTTCGATACTCAACCATGAGAGTAGAAGAGAGATTTGATATAATGTATGAAAACATTAACCATGAATTATTCCAGCTAGTAGAGGAGTTGATTACTTTGCTTCATTTTCATTTGCAGAACCATATCAAGGCATGTGAACCAAGAAGACCAAGGATGCCGAGTTTTATGTGGAGGTAATGGATGTGGTCCAAAATTTAGGAGCGACAAGAAGGTTAATGTATGATTGGTGTAGGAGCACCATTTAGTAGGTTTTGTTCATCAAGGAAAATAAGGAGTAGAATATCATCAATTTACTAAAACTGGCCCGAACTTGTACATTTGAAGGTTTTGAGTCAATAAAAATGGATTTTTGACCCATTCCTCTTTATGTAGCCTCTGTAACTTGAGGAATGGGTCTGAACTAACATTATTAAGGTGTGGAAATGATGTGTTAGTGTTGGGGAGGTCTGAAAGTGAGATGGGTGCGAAACCCATGTGTGTAAAAGTGAGTTTTCTTTAAGAAAAATGGTGGTTTTGAAGAGTTAAATTGTGTTTTTGTGTAGGGAAGCATTATTTTATGATTGTTTGAGCTTGTGTAGGGTATAAAAAACCTATTTGAGTAATTTTTTAGGTTTTGGTTAGCTTTGGAAGTATCATTTTCAATAAACCCCTAGGGTTTTGGCTACAATAGAGGGTTTTGTGGTTTACCCATTGTATGGTGGTATAGCTGAGATCTAATTATGGATTTTGAAGTTTTTACACCTTAGAATTGCTGCCCCAAGAGTTGGTAATGTTTGGATAAGTTTAAAGTATAGACCCTTTCTTCAACCGGATCGATCCCTTAAGTGTCCAAAGGGAAAAATGGCTGCAAACTTCAACATGAGGTTACTCGGACACCGTGATCCTTAGAACCTTATTGTATGATCCAATGGTATCATGTTGGGCCCCTCTACAATAACCTCTCTCGGTTTTCATTATTTCGGAGTGGTTTTCTAGTGGTGTCCAGTTTTCAGTTGATGAAAAAAGTGTCAAATGGAAGTAGTGGAAAGTTGCAAAGTGGTGCAACTTTTGTTCTGCAAGATGTGTGACCAAATGGATTGTTCCAACGCGTATGAATAGAAATTTTTATGCTAGGGATGGTCCTCTTTTGTACCCAAACACGTGGAATCACTCTGAGCTACGTTCAACCAGATCGATCCCTTAAGGGTCCAAAGAGAAAAATGGCTGCAAACTTCAGCATGAGATTACTTGAACACCGTGCCTCTTAGAAACTTCTCATCTGATCCAATGGGATCATGTTGGGCCCATCTACAATAACCTCTCTCAGGTTTTGTTATCTCAGAGTGGTTTTCCCATGGTGTCTATTTTTTAGTTGATGAAAAAAGTGTCAAATGAAAGCAGTGGAAAGTTGCAAAGTGGTGCAACTTTCATTCTGCAACTCGTGTGACCAAAAAAACTATTCCAATGCGTCCAAATAGGCATTTTTATGCTAGGAATGGTCCTCTTTTGCACCCAAACATGCGGAATCACTCCAAGCTACGTTCAACTAGATCAATCCCTTAAGGGTCCAAAAGGAAAAATGGCTGCAAACTTCAGCATGAGGTTACTCGAACACCATGATGCTTAGAAACTTCTCGTCTAATTTGATGGGATCATGCTGGGACCCTCTACAATAACCTCTATCATTTTTCATTATCTCAAAGTGATTTTCCTGCGGTGTACAGTTTTTAGTTGATGAAAAAAGTGTCAAATGAAAGCAATGAAAAGTTGCAAAGTGGTGCAACTTTTGTTCTACAACTCGTGTGACCAAACAGACTATTCCAATGCATCTGAATAGGCATGTTTAAGCTAGGAATGGTCCTCTTTCGCACCCAAACACACGGAATCACTCTGAGCTACGTTCAACCGAATTGATCCCTTAAGGGTCCAAAGGGAAAAATGGCTACAAACTTTAGCATGAGATTACTTGGACACCATGATGCTTAGAAACTTCTTGTTTGATCCCATGGGATTGCGTTGGTCCCCTCTACAATAACCTCTCTCTTTTTTTGTTATCTCAGAGTGGTTTTCCTATGGTATCCAGATTTCAGTTGATGGAAAAAGTGTCAAATGGAAGCAATGGAAAGTTGTAAAGTGGTGCAACTTTCGTTCTGCAACTCGTGTGACCAAATGGAATGTTCCAACGCATCTGAATAGCCATGTTCATGCTATACATGGTTCTCTTTCTCACCCAAACACGTGGAATCACTCTGAGCTATGTTCAACCGGATCGATCCCTTAAGGGTTCAAAGGGAAAAATGGCTGCAAACTTCAGCATGAGCTTACTTGGACACTGTGATGCTTAGAAACTTCTTGTTTGATCCCATGGGATCGCGTTGGGCCCCTCTACAATAACCTCTCATTTTTTTCGTTATCTCAGAGTGGTTTTTCCGTGGTGTCCAGATTTTAGTTGATGGAAAAAGTGTCAAATGGAAGCAGTGGAAAGTTGCAAAGTGGTGCAACTTTCGTTTTGCAACACATGTGACCAAACAAAATGTTCCAGCATGTCCGAATAGGCATGTTCATGCTAGGCATGGTTCTCTTTTTCACCCAAACACGGGGAATCGCTCTAAGCTACGTTCAACTGGATCGATCCCTTAAGGGTTTGAGGGAGTAAACGTGGGTAAAGTCAAGGGGCAACATAATTTGGTGGTCAATTAAGTTTGTGTAGGAAAAATGAAGAGTGTTGGAATAGGTTTTTAGGTTTAGGTTCGGGGGTTCGGTTTTCTGGTTTGGCCAAAAAATTTTGGAGGGGGGTTTAGTTCGTTTTGGGTTCATTGGTACTGAAAAACATGTAAAAACAAAATATATATCTATGCAACCTAGAAGCATGAATTAGGATTATAATATCATATATTATCATATAAAAAACAAAATCACCATAAAATTGAATGTCATTTAAAACAACAAAATTGGTAAAAAGAAAAGTGTTTATACCCTGCAAAAAAATGTGAATAAAATCACACTGATTTTCATATGAAAAGAAACCATGAGACCATAGCTTGTTGCTTACTATTATTATTTTATAGATTTTTTCCAAGCATCCATAGCTTGTTCGAAAGTAATTTTTTTAGGCTTTTAGCTATAGCAGCAAGCCAGTGAATTGTTTGATAAAATGCTTTGGTAGACATGTATGAAAAATGTGGTAGCATAGACAAGGAAACAAACTGTTTGAAAAAATGCCTCAAAGAAATGTGGTTTCATGGTGATGGAATGGCATGACGAATTCCATGACAAGAAAATTTCTATGGATTGTCATGGCATTCCACCACCATTGAGACCACATTTCTTTGAGGATTTTTTTCAAATAGTTCGCTACCTTGTCTATGCTGTTGCTTATTATTATGCTTTGATATATTTTTTCCAAGCATCCATATCTTGTTTGGAAGCACCTATTTTATCCTTTTAGCCATATCAGCAAGGAGGTAAATTGTTTGATAAAATGCTTTGGTAAACATAGTGAATTGTTTGAAAAATGAAATGTGGTCTCATGGTGATGGAATGGCATGACGAATTCCATGACAAGAAAATTGCTATGGTTGTCATGACATTCCACCACCGTTGAGACCACATTTCTTTGAGGCTTATATTCAAAATAGTTTGTTGCCTTGTCTATGCTATTGCTTACTATTATGCTTTGATAGATTTTTTCAAGCATCCATAGCTTGCTTGAAGCACCTATTTTAGGATTTTAGCCATAGCAGCAAGAGGTGAACCGTTTGATAAAATGCTTTGGTAAACATGTATGAAAAATGTGGTGGTATAGACAAGGCAGTTGAACTGTTTGAAAAAATTCCTCAAAGAAATGTGGTCTCTGATGGAATGCCATGACAATCCATAGCTTGTTTGAAAGAACCTATTTTAGGATTTTAGCCATAGTAGCAAGGCAATGAACTGTTTGATAAAAATTCTTGATAGACATGTATGAAAATAATGTGATAGATATTAGCAGCTTTAAATGTCAACCAGTAGTCGCTATGATGGAATGACACAATCAATTTGATTGTCATGGCATTCCATCACCATGAGACCTCATTTCTTTGAGGCATTTTTTCAAAGAGTTCATTGCCTTGTCTATGATATTTCTTACTATTATTCTTTTGATGGATTTTTTCCAAGCATACATAGCTTGTTCAAAAGCACTTGTTTTAGGCTTTCAACCATAGCAACAAGGCAGTGAACTATTTGACAAAATGCTTTGGTAGAAATGTATCAAAAATGTGGTAGTATAGACAAGGCAACAAATTGTTTGAAAAAATGCCTCAAAGAAATGTGGTCTCATAAAATGCCATGACAAGCAAATGCAATTGGGAGCTGCTCCTAGTTATTATTTATGCAATGTGAAGTAATTTCATAACTGCTTAGGTTGACTTTGTAAAAACTATATTGTAATTGAAATTTTGTCATCTATCAACATCTAGTTATTTGTTATGCAATGTGAAGCAATGCTTTGAGTTTGAAATATGTGCAATGCAATGTAATTAATGATATGAATATAAACTACAAAAATCTATTTTTTACAATTTATTAGTTAAAATCTTTATTTTATTTTCTCTCTATATCTCTATACTATGGAAATGCCTTTAAAATTTTTAATTTTTTTTTTTTTTATCTCTTGTTCTACATTTTTTCCAATTTTTTCAAAAAATCTTATACTTTTCGTTTGCCGATTTTTTCCCCAAAAGATTTTTGCTGCTATGGTATAAAAACATATCTTTTTGTAATATCAAGAATACTTTTTGAAACTTCCATGCATTGCTAATCTAAAAGGAAAAGTCTTTTGCCTAATCTGTATGCAGCCATGCTTTTGACATTGTCAAAAAGAGAAAATATGGACACCATCGATAAAAAAGATTTGTATTAACCAAATATTCATATACACATACATCAATATATGTTGATATAAGTATAAAATATAGTTACAAAATAGCCATATACGCTTATGAGAATGCCATATAGGCATAGAATGTCAAATATATCCAATACAAGATATGTACAAAATTTCCATGTCTAGGCATACAACAAAGGGCTCTGGAATCAAAATTCATTTCTCTCCATGCTCTGGAAATAAATTCTTTCCCTTTGTTTGGCAATCCAATGGTGATAATTCCATCACTTGTTTCTGTTATGCTCGAGGAGTGCTCCTGCTGCTCCTCCTACAGTTTAGCTCTTGGTGAAGTTTTAACTGTTATAATAAGAAGTAAAGACATTAATATATAGAAATTACATTATAAGAAATGATATATTTAATAAAATAATCACTTACAGCCATCTCATGATCACTCTCCACAATGGAAATATTTGCATGTCGATGCTCAGGCTTGCTCAAGCCCTATATAAACCATCCAAATAGGAATTAAACTGCGAATCAATAATGGTTTGATTTTTCACTAGAACTAACATCTATAACAACGAATGTAAATTGAAATTTAGTAATTTTCCTCATACCTCCTCTATTAGAGCCATGGAGGATTGTATAGCAGATGAAACACTAATATCCATTGCCCTTGTAACATTTGGAGGTGTTTCCACAACCAACATTTGAAAATAAAACAACAAATTATTCAATCAAAAAAAAGTTACAATAGCAATCCACGTCATGACTTATAATGTATGAGATCTAATGAACAAAATTTTGAGTACAAGTATTAAACTATATATTTCTGGTAGGCCTTGGCAGTTTGGTAGGAATACCAAGCATGATGGGGAGAAGAACACATACTCCATTGTGAAGGATGGGAAGACTTACAACCTTTCACCTCTCCTAGAAGAAGACAAGGAAAAGCATGAAGGGCCTAGTGTTTTGATGGTGGGTTAGAAGGAGTTCATGAAGACCTTGAAGGAAGGTAGAGGGAGAGGATTCTTCCTGATTATGAAGCCAAAAAGTGAAGCAAATCTACCCACAAAGAAGAAGGAAGATGCACCAAAGGAAGTACAAGAGTTGTTTGAAAGGTACAAGGACATAACGGTGAATGAATTACCTAGTTCCCTACCTCCCATTAGGGATATAAGCCACCATATTGATCTGATTCCAGGGGCTACATTTCCTAATTAGGCTGCATACAAGATGAAACTTGCTCAAAAAGAGGAGATTGCAAGACAAGTGCAAGAGTTGATGGATAAAGGCCTAGTGAGGAAGAGTTTGAGCCCATGTGTTGTTCCTACTGTCCTAGCACTAAGGAAGGATGGGAATTGGAGGATTTTCACTAATTCAAGAGCCATTAATAGGATCACAATCAAATATAGGTTCCTGATGCCAAGAATGGAGGACCTCATGGATTGTCTATCAGGAGCATCTTACTTTTCCAAGATTGATCTAAAGAGCAGGTACCATCAGATAAGGATCAGAGAGGGGGATGAATGGAAGACAACTTTAAAGACTAATGAAGGGCTCTATGAGTGGTTGGTGATTCCCTTTGGGTTATCAAATGCCCCTAGTACATTTATGCACCTTATGAATGAGGTATTGAGACCTTTCATTGGAAAGTTTGTTGTAGTTTATTTAGATGACATCCTTGTGTTTAGTAGGTCTAAAGAAGAACATTTGAAGCATCTTGACATGGTACTAAGGAGGTTACAAGAGGAGAAGCTGCTGATCAACATGGAAAAGTGTGAATTCATGAAGGAAGAACTAGTCTACCTTCATTTTGTCATCTCCAAGGGAAGTTTGAAGATGGATCCTTCAAAGGTGGATGCTATTATTACTTGGCCAACACCAAAATCCATGGGAGATATGAGAATCTTCCATGGACTTGCAAGATTTTATAGAAATTTCATCAAGAACTTTAGCCAAATTTGTGCACCAATCTTGGACACCATCAAAGTAGGTTACAAAGGTAAGTTTTCTTGGACCAATGAGGCTAATAAAGGGTTTGAATATCTAAAAATGAGAGTAGCACAATAGCCTATACTTGTGCTCCCTGATTTTGATAAATTTTTTACCATTGAATGTGATGCTAGTAATCAAGCAATAGGGTTTTTTTTGAGCCAAGAAGGTAGATTGGTTGCATTTTATAGTGAGAGGTTGAATGAAGCAAAGAGGAATTATTCTTCCTATGATTTGGAATTATATGCTATGGTCCAAGCCCTCAAAAAGTGGGGGCACTACTTGTTACCTACATAATTTGTTGTTTATACTGATAATCATGCCTTGAGTTTATTGAATGCACAGGACAAACTCAATCATAGGCACATGAAGTGGGTAGAGTCTTTGTAAGCCCATACATTCACAATAAAGCATAAGAAGGGCCAAGAAAATAAGGTGGCATATGCTCTTAGTAGAAGGGCACTTGTAGTGCAAGAGATCCAACTCCAAAGCATGGGGGTTGAAGCATTGAAGGATATGTATCATGAAGATTCAGATTTCAAGGGGGTATATAATGTTTGTGAGAAGCACTTGAATTCTTTTCATGGCGAATTCTATGAATTTTTATTGCAGAATGGTTTTCTCTTCAAAGGAATCCAATTGTGTGTGCAACTCAATGAGGGAGAATATCATAAAGGAGAAACCCGGTGGGAGTCTTGGAGGTCACTTTGGCCTTGACAAGACCTTGGAACAAGTTAGGAGATTTTACTATTGGCCAAAGTTGCAGGTGGATGTGAGAAGGTATGTGGAAGGCTGCACAATATGTCAAAGGGAAAAGGGAACTTCATCAAATGCAGGACTCTATCAGCCACTGCCCATTCCCAATAGGCCTTGGGAGTGTGTAAGTATGGAATTTTTCTTGGGTTTTCCTAGAACCCAAAGAGGTTTTGATAGTATCTTTTTGGTAGTTGATAGATTTAGTAAGATGGCACATTTTCTTCCTTGCAAATGCACCAATGATGCATCTCATATAGCAGGTCTCTTCTTTAAGGAGGTTGTTAGGATACATGGACTGTCATTAAGCATTATTTCTAATAGGGATTCTAAATTCATTGGTCCCTTTTGGAGGACCTTGTGGAAGAAACTCAAGGAAAAAATATATCATTAAGTTCAACATACCATCCACAAATAGATGGAAAAACTAAAGTGGTGAATAGATCATTGTGAAACCTCTTTAGATGCCTTACCAAGGAGCATGGACAAGCTTGGGATCTGATTTTACCTCGGGATGAATTTACATATAATGACTCCATGAATAGGAGCATTGGTAGAAGCTCTTTTGAAGTAGTCTATGGAATGAACCCTAGAGGGGTCTATGAACTAAGAGATCTACAAGGAGTTGGTAAGAGAAGTGCTCAAGGTGAGGACTTTGCTGTTACAATAAGGGATATTCATCAACAAGTAAAGGAAACCCTTCAAAAGAATGTTGAGAAGTATAAGGAAAAGGAAGATTTAAAGAAGAGGAATATCAAATTCAAAGTTGGAGACTTGGTGATGGCACACTTGAAGAAGGAGAGACTTCCAAAAGGAAAGTATAAAAAACTCATGATGAAGAAGATAGGACCTTGCAAGGTGTTCTACAAGTTTGGCCAAAATGCTTATGAAATAGAGCTACCTCCTGGGGTGGCAATCTCTCCTATCTTCAACATTTCTGACTTGTATCCTTTCAAAGCTTTTGTGAATGCAGGTGATGGAGCAGGTACAACAACAATGGAGGATGAAGATTGGGTGAAGGAACTACCCCCCAGCCAACCTATGACTCTTGAATGCATCATAGACACCAAGGAGACAAAGAAGACTTGAAGGAAGGTTTACAAGGAATACCTAGTTAAATGGAAAGCTCTACCTGAAGAGGATGAAACATGGATGTCAGAAAATGATATTTAACAACATGGAACTACTGTAAAAGACCTGATCTCAAAGAGGACTTGAGATCTTTTTCTTGCTTAGGAGTATGGTGCAGGAGCACTCATGGGTCTAAGGGACCTAGAATAATTTGTCATGTTTTTTTCTTGTTTTATGGATGGAATAAGGTCTTATGGACCATTTCAATGCTTTGTAGTAGGTCTTCTAGGTTTTTGGTTGAGTTTTTGGTGTTGGTGACCAACTTCTTTGTACAACAAGGTCTCCATCCTCCTTTGTAAGTCTAGTGCATCTTGGAAAAATAAGGAAAAAGGATGCCTTGTTGTATCTAGACACCTGAGGGGATTCACCTTACTTTTCGACAAGGTTTTAAATTCCTTTGACACATTTTAGAAGGCTCTTTGTGGTCGAGTTGGTAGAAGTTGCTCACATTGCCTTAACTAGGCAATTAGAAGTCAAAGCATGAGATTAGTTGTTTTCCAACGTCTCTCTTTTCAAAAGACAGTTGCAAGAAGTTTGAGGGAGTTTTTAAGACTTCAAATATGCCTCTCTTGGTCGAGGAAAGGTTGATGTTGATGTTTTGAAGAAGTTTCAATAAGAAGTTTTCTGTTTTTCCTGTGTTTTTTTGAAGAATTTGTTGATCTTGTACTTCGTACGGACTGCATGTTCACTTTCATGCTCCAAGCCAGTAATGGTTGGATAGGTAATTGAATAATATTTCCTTTGGAATTGGAGTGGTGAGATTTCATTGAGTATCAATGTTGATATCCCAATTTCTCTATAGGGTGGTCTAAAAACCCTTAAAATCAGGGTTTTGGCTGAAAAATGTATATTTCTTCCATTCCCACATTGTAAAATTGCTAAATCTCTATGGGATGCAAGATATAAGGCTATACTATCATTTCCTCAATGTTTTGTAGAATTGAAGGCTCATTTTTGGAGGTTGTGCATGGATTTTGGCTTGACATCTCTATGTGGCAAGCATAATTGATAAGCAAAAAAAATGATTTTTTTCTTGATTTTGAAGAATCTGTTTAATAAGCACTTAGGAATGGTGGAAACAGGTGTGTAGAACTTGTAGGAGTCTGAATTTGGGCTTTGGGGTGAAGGGGAGAGCCTAGATAGTCAAGACCTAGGTGTAGGTTTGTGAATTAGGCCTTTTGGAGCAGCGGTAGAAAGGGCCATTGTGAGTGATGCTTTGACAGTCAAGAGGAAGGGTTTTGGAACCTTGTAGGGGTCCATATTAGGGGTCTGAATCCATACCTTTGGTGTCTTAATAGTCTTCCTTGTGTTTTTTATTCTGACTATCCTACCATGCAAGGGTTGCAAGCCTTAAGAGAGAGTGAGGTCTAAGTCACCAAGTGGTGGGTGTTTGTTGAAACCTAAATGCTAGAGGGTTGTTAAACCTTGTTTTGACTTAATGAGACATGATCCAAATGTTTTCAAGCTTTGTGAGTGGTCTGAGTTGTGAACACTACATGTGTGGGGTTGATCTCTTAAAGAATAGTGGGGTTTAGGACTCATGAGAGTATTTGAGAGAACTATTCAGTGGAGTGACTTTTCCATTTTTCATTGTGAGTTTTCCTTCCTTTCCACTCTGCATCATTTCTAAATCTTATGCTGGCTATTTCCATGGTGTTTTTGGTGGTGGCAGGAGTATTTAAGGTTTGTAAGTACCTTATGCAATAAACCCTCCTTTGTAGGGCTTTGATTAGTGCATAGAATAAGCTTAGTCAATAAATATGATGTGAGTAATGTCTTGGAAGTCAAATGAAATGATTGAGGTATAAATGGTTAGTTTTAGTATCTTGGTCTTGAGGAACTAGTTGGTAAAAGTGAAAAATTGGTGAGTTGTTTAAGGAATTCAAAGATTCAGAGCTCTTTATCAGGTTTTTGTTTTGAATTCATATAAATTGATGATGACAAAGGTGTGTTAGGATCTGATGGATATAGGTTGTAACATGAAAGATTGGATTTTGGTTATTTTTCCTAGGTAAACCAAATTGAGTGGAAGGGTTCCTTGGTGAATGATGGAAGAGTGGATTGTTTAGTGACTCTAATTAGGTTTCTTGTGCACGGATCAGTCATTTTTGCTGATAAATAAGATGTTTGTTGCTTGAGGATGATAAGAAGAAGTATTGAAATGAGTTGGCTTGTTGTTGCCTTGTGGTTTTCAAATGAAACAATGTGATTTTTTATGAAAAGAGAGAAATTTTAGTTGCTTATTCAATTTGATCTTCTCCCGATTCAATTGGGTCAGATGTTGGTGTAGGAGCACCTAGGTCATCAAATACTTTTCAATTTTGCAAAAGGGATGAGTGTTCAAATTTTTATTTAGTCAATCACAAAAGGTCATGGAAAAATAATGTAAAGCATGTTCAAGGTCATATGAGGTCTTATTTGAATGTATTTAAGGTTATGGGTAAGTTCTAGGTGGTCAAAGTGGGAAAATGAAAACAATGCAATAATGTAATATTGTTAAAGTTGTTAAATTGACAAAAACAAGGAAATCAGGCATATTAAGCGTTAAAATGGGTAGTTTCAACTGATGGAAAGATAGTTATGGAAAAGGAAATATCTTTAAAAGGCATGTAAAGGTGAGAAAAAGCAGAAGTTTGTGTTCTTGTAATTAGATTTTGAAATAAAAATTCCTTATCTCTGAGTTTGCAACATTACTTTGGATTGTTTTGTTTTCTTGTGTTGGTAATTTAGCAACACCCAAAGTTAAATCATAGTGTGAATACATGTAAAGAGGAGTTAGTTTCCAATTTCAAGAGTTGGACTTGGTTAGTTTTAGGAAACAAAAGAATAAGAGGCAGTTTTCAGTGCCCGATAGAGTCCTTTTAGAAGCAAGTTTGAGAGTCCAATAGGGTTTTTCTTCACTAATCCACCAATATAGGTCAAGTAAATTGGTGGATTAGGTTAATTTTAGGATGTTTTTCATTTTTTGATGATTGTAAGTGCAGGGAAAAGAAAGAATACCATGGTGGAGTTGTTGCTACACTGGAAAATAGAGGATTTTCCTACACAAAGTGATGCTACAGTCATGTGTCATGAATAAATAAAGCATGCAGAGGCTTGGAAATGATGTAGAAGGTCTTGGAAGACATAAAAAATCTTGTTCTAGGTGGTGGCCAGAGAAATAGAGGTTTGCAGGAGTGTTTTTCACAAAACCCTGCTTGATTTGTGCTTTTACACCCTATAAACGAGGGTTTATTGGATCAGAACATTTTCATGGTTTTCAATCCCTATAAATGGTGAAATATTGAGTTATAAGACATGCTTGAATATTGTTTTGATGTTTTGAGTGATTTTGAATGGTTTTGAAGGGGTCTCCTTTGTAAAACAAGCCTAATCTACTAGCCTTTCTTCAAAGGACAGTCTGAAATCTGATGATTTTATTTATGTCAAAAATCTAAGAAATTTGATATGTTGTGATGTGCTGGAAAGTGTTTCTAAATGTGCATTGAGTTTTTTAATAAGATTTGAGATAGGAATGTAACTACCCGATTCAATGGTTGACAGACCTAGTAGAGGAATATGATATTGTCTAATCAAAACAAAGATGTTTGTTTAAACAGTGGAAAGGATGATATTGAGTGCTTGGTTACTATCAAACTAATGATATGATTGATGTTACTAAATTTGGTTAAGGTGTATAAGACAAGTTTGGTGACTTTGATGGTTGGATGGGTGAGTATTATGAAGCCTTTTGAGCAAATTGGTGATTAACCACAAGATGATAATCAAGATTTTGTTGTAGCATGAGTTTGTAACCTGTAAATAGACTAATATAGTCAAAATATGGTGAGAATAGTGACTCATAATAGTGATATATGGTTTAGTTGATTTTTTTCCTTGGTGAATAAATGAAAGGATGAATTGTTCAAGTGTCAATAATCAAGTTTATGTTGTTTTTATGGTGGTTGAGAATGATATGAATCTAATTGATTAAGTCAAAGTTTTATTTAATATGGTTTTTTCTTTGAATGAGTCAATTGGAATACTGATTAGTAGAATGATGAATGATGGCCTATGGAATGCCTAAGAGAATTTGAGTGGATTTTGGTTGAATGAAAAGTAGATTTCTGATGAAATTATATTTGATCTTCTCCTGATTCTATTTGGGATTGAAATCCCTTGAAGAAATGATGTTGATGGTGTTTGTTGGATGCTCTACATCAGATGTACCTTGATAATTGAGTGTTTTGATATGATGCTCTACATCACTAACTACCTTGTCTATGCTATTGCTTACTATTATGGTTTCATAGATTTTTTCCAAGCATCCATAGTTTGTCGTGTTGGTGCACCTTTGCAAGCACATGCCTCCATGTGAAGTAATTGCATCGTGCTACTTATGTTGACTTTCTAAACAACTATATTGTACAGTTGAAATTTTGTCATCTATCAACATCTAGTTATTAGTTATGGAATTTGAAGTAATGCTTTGAGTTTGAATGATGTGTAATGCAATGTAACCAACAATATGAATATAAACTACACAAATCTATTAAGTAGAATTCATTAGTTAAGTTCTCTTTATTCTATTACCTTCGTGTACGTTTGAGTGAATCCACTGGAACTAGGAGGTGTTTTCTTGAAACCACCAATATTAACCTATTCAACATCCAAAATCACATGTATTAAAATACCATTCATAAAACAATGCTATTAACATGTAATAAATCTATAATTGTTTACTAGTTACATACCCCATTGATATGTGTACTATAGAAATAAGTAGGTGGAGTACTAGTGTATCCATTCTCAACACTGTGACCCTGCAATTTTATTAAAATAATAAAACTAAATTAGTTAATCATGCATTTCAAAATAGAAATTTAATAAATTAAATTCAATGAACATGCTGACTTTTGCCTGACTATCAATGCCATATGCACGATGCAAAATGTCAGCCATCCTCTCCATCCCCGTAGCAGCATACGGATCCTGTGTAGCAGCATATGGATCCTGCGTAGCAGCCTCCTGAGTGTCGGTGGGGTCATATGAACAAGTCGCTCTGCAAGATTGACACACATGGGTTCAAAGGCCACCACCCAAAGACTCCCCTGGATGGAATTGAACAATAGGGCTAGTATGATGGATGACACTTCGGGTCAAAGTGTTGATCGCCTGCAATGTCTCTACGTCGGCACTCTCCTTCGCAACGACAGGCATAACAATGTACTCATGAGGCAACCTAGCGAGAGGTCTTCTCCCTTGCCATGTAGGATCCGGCTATGCACCAGGCCTATCCTGAGCCAACCCCCTACCTCTCTCCTGGAACTCCCTCATATCAAAATAATATGGGATTTGGTTCAATACAAACTCACTGTATAGTTTCCTAAGAAAATATTGGAGGACTTCACAATTGTTGCACGGTGGGTAATCAAAGACCAAGTACCACCTATCATAAAAACACTTCCTAATCTCTTGGTGGTGGCACCAATGAATAGGAAACCTCTTCGCATTGAGGCTAAGATTTTGATTTGTTCTAGGGTCAGTGAATAAAGAGCACAAATCACCTTTAGTAATTTTTAAATATTTTACTTGTTTATATGATAGTTTATCTACATAATATGCCCTAGCTACCTGCCTCCTATCTTGCCATCCCGTTATTTTTTGGGTTATTGATTCTACATTTTTTAACATCTCTTTCATTGAATTTTCTAGTGTCATTCTTTTTGCGGTTGAATCATTTGGATCACTCAACCTACTAATAAGATCCTCAATTTGTTTTTTGTTGTTTTCAATTTCACTCCTCAAATTTTGTTGAGTGCCAGGAGGGTGTTGAGTGATTGGTGGGGGAGGTTGATTTTGTTGAGGAGGATTTTCCTATTCTTCTTGTTGAGGATTTTCAGGATTATTTGCATCTCCTACAAATTAAAAAAAAAACAATCTAATCTAACCTAAAACAAACTAAATCAACATGAAGCTAAGAAATTCAAAACAAATAGCAAACAATACTTACCTCCTTCACCTCTTCGTCGTCGTGGTGCCATCTTTGCAAATGAAAAGCAACTATTGTTGATGAATTTTGTAGAATGCCTCCTCTTAGAACGCAAGCGTGAAAATGAGGTTTTTTGGCCGTGGGAAGAGCAAAAAAATAGACAAGAGAAAATGAATAGCTTTCACTTTTTTTTTTTCTTTTAAAATGACATAACTCGAGTGTGTTATAATGCATTCATGTTATGTCATTTTCAATCTTTTTTTGAAGTTGGCAACAAAAGTGTAACCCAACTTCATGCACCTGCCCTGCGCTTACAAAAAATAAGCACACTTGCTTCTCAAAATTGAATGCACTTGACAAAAACCTAGTCGCAGTTGACAAAAATTGGCTACTTTTGCTCACAATTTTCTGCTTCTACTAAAAAACTATTTCTTTTTCTCTGTGTTCTGTTGAAAATCAGAAAAATGATCTAAAGCTAGTTACAAGATCCTTGTTGGAATGAAACAATTGGAAACCAAAGATACATCATATAGTCCTTCATCCAGTTTCAACACTCCATCCAACTTTTAGAAATCAAAATCAAAACAAACAAACTTGGATTATTCTCTCATTCAAACTTATAAGATATCAACAGTTGCTTGAACCTCAAGGCTAGTTCAAGTAAGCTTTTTCACAACAAATCCTCTAGAAGAAGAAGTGAAATATCAATCCAAGCCTTTTGGCATTTTGAGTTCCAAGAATAGTGTCATCCAAAAACATCACTCAAACCTTAGGGTCTTGAGAATCACAACAACCATATCAAAACACCAAAGCTTTCACCATATGACCATTTGGCATCTAGTTTCTCTAGTTTAGCAACTAAACCTTACATGAGCTATCATATAATCAAACTTTGAGCTAATTGAAGGAGAACAAATGAACATAGTTAGTAGTTTCAGATGCTTTATATTTGAGACAAAAGAAACACCAAACTAGTGGAGAAACATAACAAACATCCTAGATAAAGAGGAGGAGAAAGTAGATCTCATAGCCAGAAGACCCATATTACCAACTCCTATGTGGAAATAAGTATCCATCCTTCATGATCTCTGGCAAGAAAAAAATTCTTAAAAAAAAATCCATATTTTTCCTTTCCAAAAAGAAGCATCATAGTCTAAATTTTATCAAGGGACACATCCTAAAATATCCCAAAGATCCTCATCTCATTCCCTTAGGAGATAACTCAGTGGTGAGAGAAATACCCAAACCATTTGTAATCCCAAATATTCCACCCATATTTGCACAAGGAAAAGATCAACCACTGGAAAACCCCTTGTATAGAAAAACAACTCAAATTGAACAACCAGTAGTGTCCCAATAGTATCAAGGAGGTCCATCCCAATACGTACCACAAAACAAAAATCCACCACTAGGACAATACATGCCTCACAACACTTCATATGTTGACCCTTCCAAAAATATACAAAATCAAGAAGGGTAATTCCCGCAATAGTATCATCAATAAGGAGGGTCTTATGGTCCCTTCCCAATCAACAATATCAACAACAAGGTGTGCCACAGGGAACCCTTCCCAATTCATCCCATCAACAAGTTAACCCTCCAACACACCATCAACAAAACCTTTAATATAGTTTTCCTCAAAAACTAGGTGTACCACAGGGCGCCCTTCCCAATTTGTCCCATTAACAAGGTAACCCGACAATGCACCATAAGGGAAATCTTCAATATAGTTCACCCTAATAACAAGGTGTATGACATGGCACCCTTTCCAACTTTTTCCATCATCAAGGTAACCTTCCAACACACCTTGAAGGAAACCTTAAGTACAACTCATCCCAACAACAGGGTGTATTGCTAACGCACTACCAAGGTACCCCTCCATAGCAACAACAATAAGGAGCTAACCATCCTTCCATTCAACAAGGAGCTAACCCTCCTTATGTTCAACAAGGAAATAAGCCTCCTTACATTCAACAAGGAGCTAACCCTCCTTACATACAACAAGGAGCTAATCCTCATTCCATTCAACAACAAGGAGCTAACTCTCCTTTTGTTCAACAAGGAGCTAACCCTCCTTATATCCAACAAGGAGTTAACCCCCCTTCCATTCAACAACAAGGAGCTAACCCTCATTCCATTCAACAACAAGGATCTAACCCTCCTTACATACAACAATGGGTTAACCCTCTTTACATTCAACAAGGAGCTAGCCCTCCTTACATTCAACAAGGAGGTAACCTTCCTTACATTCAACAAGGATTTAACTCTAATTCCACCCATCATGGTTACCAAGGTCCTATACCTCAGCAATACCCAACATATGATCAAAACATGACAAGACAACAAGGTCACTACACATAGGATTCCCAAACAAACATATCAAAAATAGAGATAGAAATGCAACTACAAGCGATGAATCAAAGAATATCATACATGCAGGTAGGGAAACAAAAGAAGATTTATAACCTTTAGGAGAGAAAAATATCTTTGGATCATACTGAATAAAGAGATTGGAGAACTTCAACAAAAGAAAGAAAAAGAGTTATGGAAATGCAAGTTGGAGCAAGCTAGAGGAATTATTGGTAAGGCCTTGAGTTCCAATTTTAATAGAAGGTTTGTTGATGTTGATAATCCAATAGAACTATGGGAGAATCTAGAAAAAGATTATAAAGATGTAGATATTTCTAGTGTGTTCATCATAGAAGAAAAATTGGTGAACATATGCCCAACTAATTTTTAAAAAATGACTGATTACTTTAATGTGGTTATATATTTAAATGCCCAGTTGAAGAAAATAGGTGTTGAATATGCAAAAAGGGATTTTTAGTTGACTGCAATGGTTGAAAGTAAGCCACCCCAACCATAAAAATTATTTAAAGAATCAAGGAAAGGCCCGGTTATTCAATTAAATCCTAATACCCCCAAAAAAAATTGATCAATTTTGCTAGTCAGTTTTAGATGAAGAGGCTCAACTTATTAAAGAAGGTTATATTAAGAAGAATCATGTGTATGTAGCTAAGAGTAAATCATTTTCTAGATATGATAGAAAGAAGAATTGGAAACTGTACCATAGAAAAATGGATCATTGACATTTTCATGGTCTTTTAGGTTTTTTTTTTATGATGCTTGACCTATTTTTCTTTGATTTAATGTTGCAATGTAACTTATGCATTCACATTAGGTCCTAAATATTCAAATTATGATGTCTTGTGAAGGTGTTGTAACACATTTCTACACTCTTCTAGAATCTTCTTATTATAATTCATTTAAATATTCCCTTTTTATCACTTATCAAGTACTATTTCAAAGTGTTGTAAAGTCCTATAACAAGATTTCATACTTTTCTAGGCTTTTCATCACCAATTACACCTTTCTTATGCTTTATTTGGACCCTTTATGCACTTACATGTCATAATTAAGTATATTTTTGAATTCAAACCTGACAAAAAACATTAAATGCAACTTAATTTCCGACACCCACTTACAAGCCTAGAGTGGGACCCATTCGTCATGGGTGGTGAATGAGCCCCTCTTGGTTCCAAATTCAAAATAACTCAAAATTTCTTTTGGGGTTTTATTCATTAAGACCTTATTTCGCTATATGATGTATTATTGGGTAATTATGGCATAAGAGTGTATAAATAAGTGTTTTTACATCCATTTCAACCACCATTCATTCACTAATTCATTCAAGCATTAAATCATCCATTCAATCATCTCATTCAAGCATTGAAGCATCATAACATCATTGAATGAAGCATCTTGGAGTAGCCATTGACATATCTTCAGATTTCAACAACAAGGATTTGGTGAGTTTAGGACATTTTCATGTTGTTTATTCATCATCCCTTTCTTGTTTCTATTTCATTTCTTTATCAAGGGTTTGATTACCAAAGTGGGATTTCACCAAGGAAAATCCCTATACTCTAACCCTTAACTATTTTGCCACTCTTGGCATGTGTGTTTGTAGGTCTTGTAGGAATACTTTTCAAGGAAATAGGTGTTATAAAATGGTCAACAAGTCATCAAAGTGATTCAAATCAACTAAACCCTAATTCAATCTTGGAGAAAACATACAACCTATTTTCTACATATTTGCTTCCATCAACTCGACAAAAAGACAAGTGAAAATCTGGACCTACAGAATTGACCTTTCAATTTGCAAAATTTTGGAGGAGGTTTGGTTTTACATTAGTGGTGAATGAGTCCCACTTGTAGGCTAGAAAAGTTTATTTTTTCATAATTTAGTTCCTGAAAGTCGGAAAGTAGTTTCAAGTCATTTTAATAGTAGGAAGACTGGTTCGCCATCAGTGGTGAATGAGTCCCACTAGTGATCAATAGTGATTTTTTCTAGTTTCTAGAACCTTCCAAGATCAACATTCAACTTCTAGGTGCACTCTATTCAGCCTCATTCAGTTCTATTTGCATTTTTTTATGTTTATACTTCATTTTTCATACCTCACTATGTTTTCAAACATTACATATTTCATGAGTTTTGCATTCATAATAAGTCAATTTCATTACTTAGTTTCATTTAGATCATTGCATTTAGTCACAATTACATGTTGCATACCTTAGTTTGAGTGAACCACCACCCCTCAAAATTGTTTGCTCATTTTGGTTAACCTACATACTGAACACATTATCTTTTTGACTTGCATTGCATTTACATCCTAGGCCTCATAGCATTAGTCTTTGCATTAGCATTTTTGCATTATTTTTGCATCCTAGGAATTATCAACTTGTATTAGTGAATATCTCATATAGATTTCATTTTTGCATCCCAAAACATTACAAAAACTAAAATTCTACATCTGCACCTTCATTTTGCATCTAAAACACTAAAAATCCTCATCCCTAGACTTATTCGCCACCCTAGGTGAATCAATCCACTTGCACATTTTACACTACATTTTCAAGCATTTTCTGGGTATTTTTTGCATCATAGTTTCTTGCTATTACCTTTGTCATACTTTTCAAAATTTATGTTTCATACACTTTCTTGCATTTTAGTTTACTTTTACTCATTGACATCATGGCTTTTTCCTTTAATAAGTTTTGGAATTCATTGAAATCCTTAGTGGACATGTCAAATTGTGCCTTTGATCCTAATGACCTTAAACTTCCTCATGCTCCTTCAACTCCACATGAATTTCCTCCTCATGTTGTTGACATCATTGGAGATGATGATGATAGCATGTACACATTCTTAAATTCATGCCTTGACAACCTTGACAACAATGTAGCCTTTTACCCATCCATGAAGTCATAAGATCTTCCTACTATTTCACCTCCTAATATGTTTGGTTACTTACATCCTAAAACAAATAAAGGACCTAAGTTCCCTCCAATAGGTGGACCTAGTTCCTCTAAACAACCACATCCTCAACCATTTTATGATAACAAAGTTACCAACACACCAATCAATCTTGAAGAAACTTATGACAAGGGTTTTACTATTTTAAGCAAACAAGGATGTGATACAACCACCAAAAATGGAATTCACAAACTCCTAGAACAAAAAACAAAAGATGAAAACACAATAGGATTAGGATATCAAGATCCTCTTCATAACAACAAGTATCCTTTTGAATATTGGAGACTTCAAGATGATGGTATAGTGATCTTTGATTCTCCTCTTGACTTGAATGTCCTCCTCCCACATGAACAACCATTAATTGATTCTAATGAAAGGATGCTAGGATCCCCATGGGTCCTCTTCCTCCTTCAATCAATGAAAAAGGTGAATCTAGTAAACACAAATGACCTTACAAATTGAAATAACTAAAGTTTCCTCTCCATCCACCACCTGAATGTGATAGGAAACTACAAATGCTTCTAAACAAAGGACTTATACTCTTACCACATTCAAACAGGTTGGTTATCCACCCTCAAGAATGTAACATACCATATTGAAAATACCATCATGTTCTTGGACATCACAATGATGAAGGGTATGTGCAGGATCATCATGGAAAAAATAGGCCCTTAAGTGGCAAAAAATTCAGAAAAATCAGAGTTAGGCAACTTGAAGTAAAAATTTGAATAAGTTATCTATATTATTTCAAAAATATGTAAGAATAGAATCTGTAGCAAATTGAATGTAGTTTCTAAATGATTAGGTTTATTTTAAAAAAAAAAAATCTATTTGGTGAAAATTTGAAATTTCAATGTAGTAGTACTTAAATTTCAGGGAAAACATAAGAAGTAGGTGTCTATCTAACCACCCTAACCACAATAAAATGATAATATTTTTTTATAATATTTTAGATATAAGTAGAGGATTCATGTCCGGATGTGACACATTTATTTTGAAATTTTTTTCTAAGTAAATAATTAATTATGAATTTTTTATTACAACTTTTAAAAAATATAAAAACTCGTATGTCTAACCACCTTAACTTGGTAAAAAAATCATGAAATTGAATTTTTATTTTTTTAATCCTATAGTATATGAAGCATAGAATGTGGTGCATGTTTCAGATTCAAAAATTGTGACACCGTTTGAAAGTTATAGATGTTTTTCAATCAGACTATCAATCAGGACTTTAGTCGTAATTCAAATAAAAAATGAATAATAATTATTTATTAAATTCAAAGTAAAGCATAATTTATATTGGTGGAAAGCTGCGGATCTCCTTTATAAACCCTTTTCGTTTCATCAATTTTGGGTAAAAAAAAAGTCGTCGTCCACATGGGCCATCATATCACTTACATATTGCCACTTTTTGGCCCATCATGATCCTACACATAACTTGAATGTCAGACACTGAAGGACATACTAAATAAGTATCACTTCACAGACATTGACTGTTATCCTATCATCCCTTAGTACCCTTCTCACAAAACTCATCATATTATAGTTGTAGAATTTTCCATTTTCACTATTTCATTATCCTTTCCCATCACCCACCTCGGTTCATTCTTTCCTTACAAGGTATGTGTAGGGTATGTGGAATGACTTTTTTTACCCAAAATTGATGAAATGAAAAGGGTTTTTAAAGGATATTTTCAACTTTCCACCAATATAAATTATGTTTTACTTTACAAATTTAATAAATATTATTATGGGTATGTGTAGGATCATGATGGGCCAAAAAGTAGCAATATGATGGGTATGTGTAGGGTATGTGGCTAATGACTTTTTTTTACCCAAAATTGATGAAATGAAAAGGGTTTTTAAAAGATATTTTCAACTTTCCACCAATATAAATTATGTTTTACTTTGAATTTAATAAAGATTATTATGGGTATTTGTAGGATCATGATGGGCCAAGAAGTAGCAATATGATGGGTATGTGTAGGGTATGTGGCTGACGGCTTCTATTTTACCCAAAATTGATGAAACAAATAGGGTTTTTAAAGGAGATTCTCAGCTTTCCACCAATATAAATTATGCTTTAATTTGAATTTAATAAATAATTATTATTCATTTTCTATTTGAATTATGACTAAAGTCCTGATTGATAGGCTAATTGAAAAACATCTATACCTTTCAAATAGTATCACATTTTTTAAATCCAAAACATGCATCACATTATATGATTCGTATACTATAAGATTAAAAAAAATTGAATTTCATGAAGTTTTCACCAAGTTAAGGTGGTCAGACATATGAGTTTTTATATTTTTTAAAAGTTGTAATAAAAAATTCATAATTAATTATTTACTTGGAAAAAAATTACAAAAAATATGCATCACATCGGGACATGAGTTCTCTACTTACATCTAAAATATTATAAAAAAATGCTATCATTTTATTATGTTTAGGTTGGTTAGACAGGCACCTACTTCTTATTTTTCCCTGAAATTTAGGTACTACTGCATTGAAATTTTAAAGTTTCACCAAATAGATTTTTTTTTTTTAATAAACCTATTAGTTTATAAACTATATTCAATTTGCTACAAATTCTATTCTTACATTTTTTAAAATAATATAGATAACTTATTCAAATTTTTATGTCAAGTTGCCTAACTCTGATTTTTCTGAATTTTTCACCACTTAAGGGATTTTTTTTTCCATGATGATCCTACATATACCCTTATTCACTTTCTATTTGAATTACAAGTAAAGTCCTTATTTATAAGATGATTCAAAAAAATCTATAGATTTCAAATGGTATCACATTGTTTGAATTCAATACATGCATCACATTCTATGCTTCACATACTATAGGATTAAAATAAAAATTGAATTTCATGAAGATTTGGTGGTCAGACATACGAGTTTTTATGTTTTTAAAAAGTTGTAATAAAAAAATCATAATTAATTATTTACTTGGAAAAAAATTACAAATAAGTATGCATCACATTGGGACATGAGTCCTCTACTTATGCCTAAAATATTATAAAAAAATATTATCATTTTATTGTGGTTAGGGTGGTCAGTCATAAACTTCTTATTTTTTCCTTAAAATTTAAGTACTACTGCATTGAAATTTCAAATTTTCACCAAATAATTTTTTATTTTTATAAATAAACCTAGTATCTTAGAAACTACATTCAATTTTTTAAAAATTCTATTTTTACATATTTTTGAAATAATATACATAACTTATTCAAATTTTTATGTCAAGTTGCCTAACTTTGATTTTTCTAAATTTTTTGCTACTTAAGGGTCTTGTTTTTCCATGATGATCATGCACATACCCTACACTCAGTGGGGGCAAGAAGTTGTTAGGCTTGTCCTCATAATTCATTTGTCCTTGTATCTTACTACGTCATTCCTCTTCTACTTATATTACTTGAGATTGCGAAGTCAATAACTCGGTTAATGGTTGACTTACATTTGCATTACTAGCCCCTTTTATATTTTCCTTTTTCTTTCGTATGCTTGTATGTGCGTATCGTGTTCCCCCGTAATGTGCATTTTATATTCTTTCTTTTTGTGCACTTCTTCTATTTGTACCTCTATTCTTCTATATGTCATACATTTTTACCTTTTCTTTTCTGCTTTTGTTTTGGGTTTTCCTTTTGGGGATGACACAAAGCATTGAGATGCCCTATGTCTCTTCCATGTCGACCCAATTAGTCCACTTTCCTTGTTACTTTTTCTTTTCTTGTGCTTTCCTTTTGGGGATGATACAAGGCATCGAGACCGAAATGTCTCTTTCATGTTGACCCAAAATCTTTTCCTTTTGTTTCACCTTTTCATTTTTTTTTCACTTGTCTTTCTCCTTTTGGGGATGATGAAAAGCATTGAGACCATAATGTCTCTTCCATGTTGACCCAAAATGGAATTTATTTTTCATTTTTTTTTGCTCTCTTTGTGTCATTCTTCTAGTTCTATGTATTTGGGGAATGATGACAGTTCTGAGCTCTTTAATCAAAACATTGTAGCAATGAACATACTGACCCCAAATCCATAGATCATTTATGTGTTTGGTGTGTTCCTTTTTGGGGACAACCCCTCTCTCTTTTGTTCCTTTTCCTTTACATGACACAACCTTACTCGAAAACATATGAATTGGTATAGGGGCTTTCTAAGTTGGCTATCACATCTTGTTTTCTTTTTGCATTTTTACTTTTGCTACTTGAAAGTAATTGCTCACGAAATGGTGTGTAGAAATTCCTTTAAAGTGGGGGCATACATTGGCATTATTCATTTTCATTCTTGGTTCTTAGTGAAGCCTTGTCACTTCATACAATGTCTTTGTTACCTTGTGGATGACATTGGGTGTGATGTCCTTCATAATTGTGATCTATCTTAGCATATTATATTCCTCTTAGTGGTCTGATGCAACACACAACATCCCATAAGTTACAAATATTATATTCTTTGATTGGTCCTCTTTTGGAGACGTTAGACATAATGTTCCCTAAGTGATAGACCTTGCATGAACTTAGCAAGATTCCTTTGAACATCTTTTGCATTTAACATTTTTCATTCATATGGCCACCTTTCATAATGCAACTTGCATGCTTATGGTGCCATCCTCTTTGTTCATGAGTTCTAAGCATACAAAGCTTTACCTGTCTCATGAAGCATGAACTGAAATTTTCCTTTGTGGTGCCTTATTAAAGTTATTAGGAGGTATAAATTTGATATGGTTGAGCAAGAAGCCCATTCCATGACACAACTTTCCCCATAGCCACCTATGTGTTTGTGAGTACATACCACCCGAGCGCATGTTTCTCACCTTTTGGGCCTTCTCACTTGGTGGACTACCATGAGTTCCATTGCCCTAGAGTGAGTATGCATTTTATTTTTCAGAAAAATAACCTAGATATGATTCACAACTAGCTATACAAACGATCAAAGCTTGATCTAACTTTTCCTTTTCCTCTTCCTTTTCTTTTTCTCTTTCACTCATGTGTTACTTTGTTCTTATGTTTAGTTTTCCATGAGATCTTCATCTTGGGGGCTTGGTCATCCATCTTGTTTTTTGTCATTCCATATTTCTAGCATAAGTGCATTTGGAAACCTCTCGATATGCGTGGCTACTTTAGTGTGAGTTTGAAGCAAGTTCATCCTCTCACTAAAGTGGGGGCTAAATGTACCATAGAAAATTGGATCATTGACATTTTCATGGTATTTTAGGTCTTTCTCTTATGATGCTTGACCTATCTTGCTTTGATTTAATATTTCAATCTAACTTATGCATGCACATTAGGTCCTAAATATTCAAATTATGATGTCTTGTGAAGGTGGTGTGAAGTGTTGTAACACATTTCTACACTATTCTCGACTCTTCTTCTTATAATTCATCTAAATATTAACTTTTTATCACTTATCAAGTCCTATTTCAAAGTGTTGTAAAGTCTTCTAACAAGATTTCATGATTTTCTAGGCTTGTCATCACCAATTACACCTTTTTTATGCTTTATTTGGCCCCTTTATGTACTTACAGGTCATAATTAAGTGTAGTTTTGAATTCAAACCCGACAAAAAACATTAAATGCAACTTAATTCTTGAGACACACTTACAAGTCTAGAGTGGGACCCATTTGCAATGGGTGGTGAATGAGTCCCTCTTGGCTCCAAATTCAAAATAATTCAAAATTTCTTTTGAGTTTTTATTCATTAAGACCTTATGTCATCTTGTGATATATTATTGGGTAATTAGGGCATAAGAGTGTATAAATAAGTCTCTTTACATCCATTTCAACCCCCATTCATTCACTAATTCATTCAAGCATTCAATCATCCATTCAATCATCTCATTCAAGCATTGAAGCATCATAGCATCATTGAATCAAGCATCTTGGAGTAGCCAGTGACATATCTTCAGATTTCAACATCAAGAATTTGGTGAGTTTAGGAAATTTTCATGTTGTTTATTCATCATTCCTTTCTTGTTTCCATTTCATTTCTTTATCAAGGGTTTGATTACCAAAGTGGGATTTGATTAAGACAAATCCCTATTCTCTAACCCTTAACCATTTCCCCCCTCTTGGCATGTGGTGTTTGTAGGTCTTGTAGGAAAATTTGTCAAGGAAATAGGTGTTGGAAAATGCTCAACAAGTCATCAAAGTGATTCAAGTCAAATAAACCCTAATTCAAGCTTGGAGACAATATATAGCTCATTTTCTAGCAAATTTTACTCCATCAACCCCATAAAAAGACAAGTGTAGATATGGACCTACAAAATTGACCTTTGAATTTGTAGAATTTTTGAGGAGGATTGATTCACCATCAGTGGCAAATGAGTCCCACCTATAGGTGGAAAAGTTTATTTTGTTAGAATTTAGTTCTCGACAGACGGAAAGTAGTTTCAAGTTATTTTACCAGTAGGAGGACTAATTCACCATCAGTGGCGAATGAGTCCCACTGGTGATCAACAATAATTTTTTCTAGTTTCCAGAAACTTCCAAGATCAACATTAAACTTCTAGGTGCACTCTATTCAACCTAATTCAATTTTGTTTGCATTTTTTTATGTTTTTAGTTCATTTTTGCATACCTCACTATGTTTTCAAAAATTACATATTTCATTAGTTTTGCATTCACAATAAGTCAATTTCATCACTTACCTGCATTTAGATCATTGCATTTAGTCATAATTACATCTCTCATACCTTAGTTTGAGTGAACCACCACAATTTTAGGGTTATATCTCTCTCCTTTTAGGTGAAAAATCCTAAGAGTGTAAGAGAAGTACATAGAACACACACCCCTCCAAATTGTTGGTTCAGAAAGGATATAATAAATTTCTAAATAATGGTGGTTCTAACCATTTTTCTAGACATGAATGTATAGAAAAATAGTTGGAAAGAAAATCCATTATTTGTAGGCATTGTGGAGGTGATAATCATATGGACAAATTTTGTTTGAAGAAGAGGAACAATGAAAGACAACAATACAAGCCTAAGAAAGAATGGTTTAAGGAAGGAAAGACAGATAAACAAAGTTTTGTAGCCATGTCCAGCCAAGTAAAATCAAGTATAGAGGTAATTTCTGATACTGGAAATTTATCTAGAGTAAGGGGAGGATACTTTGCTTTAGATTCTAATAAATAATGGATTCTAGATTGAGGAGCATATTTTCACATGGCTGGAGATAGATCTTTATTGATTTTCATGAAGGAAAGAATTTAAATAAAAAAATAACTATTGGCAATAAAATGAAACTATCGGTTCTAGGAACATGGACTATTAGTGTAACAAAATGAACTTTGAAAAATGTTTTACTAGTTAAAGGATTGGGGGTAAATCTTATTTTATGTACAAAATTTCTCAAGCTTGATATGAGTTTGTTGTTACTACTGATCAAGTTATTGTAATAGATAGAAAAGACATAAAAAGTGTCATTGCTATTGGTAGAATTGACCATAAGGAAAGTCTCTTTAAATTCCTTGGATTTGTTGATGATGAATACACAATCTCCCATTCTTTTGTTGCTCAAAGTGATTATATTTCAAAACTGTGGCATGCTAGACTTGGACATACAAATTATAGAAAATTACAAGACATAGTTAGAAAGAATATAGTTAGAGGATTAGCAAAGTTTTCAGCATTTGAAGGTGTATGTGAAGGATGTGTGTCAGGTAAACACCATCAAGAACCTTTTGATTCTAGAAGAGAATGGAGAGAAATTAATCCACTACAACTCATTCATAGTGATTTATGTGAATCGGGATATCCTTCCATCTCAGGTGCTAGGTACCTTCTCACTTTTATTGATTATTATAGTAGACGAGTATGTGTTTATTTTTTTGAAAGGAAAAGTGAAGTATTTGAGGCATTTCAAAGGTTTAAGGAATTAGTTGAAAACCAAAGCGGAAAAGAATTAAATAACTAAGAATAGACAATGGGGTGAATATTGTAATTATGCATTTGAATCATTTTGTAAAAAATAATTGTATTAAGGTACAAACAACAGTTCCATATACCCCTCAACAAAAATGGAGTAGCTAAATGGATGAATAAAACTCTTTTAGAAATGACACATTGTATGTTGCATTTTAAAGGTTTGCATAATAAATTTTGGGGATTGGCTATCTCTTGTGTTGCACATATTGTGAATAGAATCCCCACCAAAGACCTCACAAATGTCACTCCTAAAGAAGCATGGAGTGGAAGAAAGCTTCACATTAGGTATTTTAAAGTATTTGGGTGTATTGCTTGGGTTCACATCCCAGAAGAAAACATGAAAAAGATAGAACCAAAAAATCATAAGTGTTTATTTATGGGCTATAATGAAGAGTAAAAGGCTTACAAATTGTATGATTTGGAAACAAAAAATATCTTTATTAGCGGAGATGTAAAGTTTTATGAACATTCACAAATTATAGCCACAAATGATTTCCACACTTTAGATATTTTACAAAGCAATGGAAACTCTATTAACAAGGATGATAAGATCACTACTACTAATGAAGATGACATAACTAATAGTAGTGATGATGAAGAAGAACTTCCAATTAGACATAAGACAAAGAGTATTGAAGAGATATATAGAAAAATCCAAAAAATCAAAGGAAGGAATGGCAATTCCTTCATAGAAAAATTCTTAAAAATAAATGACCCAATCTCATATGAGAAAGATAGAGGGAAGAAAGAATGGGAGCAAGCCATGAAAGAGGAATATGATGCATTACTGAAAAATAAAACTTGGGAACTTGTGCCCCTTCCCAAAGGTAAGAATGTTATTGGTTGCTACAAAACAAAATTCAAATCTAATGGAGCCATAGAAAAATACAAAGCTAGACTAGTTGCTAAGGGATTTAACGAAAAGGAATGAGTTGATTATGAAGAAACATTTTCTCCTATCATAAAAATTAACACAGTTAGAATTATTTTTTCTTCAATAGCTAGTCTTGGATAGCATGTTCATCAAATGGATTTTAAAAATGTTTTCTTAAATAGAGATTTAGTTGAATAATTATACATGAATCAACCACCTAGTTTCATAGATGAACAACATCCTCACCTTGTTTGCAGATTAAAGAAATCACTTTATGGTCTAAAATAAGCACCAAGAGCATGGAATGAAAAGATAGATAGATACTTTCAACTTCATGGTTTTAAAAGGTGTAGATCTATTCAAAATCCTTATGTGAAGAAAGACCGAGATTATATTATTCTTATTGTAGTTTATGTAGATGATTTACTCATTATTGGAATGAATATAGGGATAATCAATAATTTAAAATTAGAACTTAAAAAGGGCATTTCATATGAGTGATTTGGAAGAATTAAACTATTTTCTTGGTTTACAAGTTTGCAAACTACATGATGGACTATTCCTTTGCCAATCAAGATATGCTTTGAATATTTTAGAAAAGTTTAACATGCTAGAATGCAAGCCAACTTCTACTTCATTTCAGTCTGGAATCAAGCTTACTAAAGAATGTACTTCCAAGAAGGTTAATGCTACTTTATATAGGCAACTTGTGGGAAAATTGGTTTATCTAACTCATTCTAGACCAGACATTGGTTTTGCGGTTAATCAAGTATCAAGATTTATGCAAGAACCTAAAGAAAGTCATTGGTTGAATGGAAAAATGATATTGTGGTATGTCCATGGAACACTACACTAGGGAATCCACTATGGCCAAAAGTCCTCAATTTCTTTGGTTGGATTTATAGATTCAGATTGGGGAGGTGATATACATGACATAAAATCTACATGTAGTTATGTTTTTCAGCTTGGAGAAAGCCCTATTGCATGGAGTACAAAAAAGGAAACAACTATGTCATTTTCTTCATGTGAAGTAAAATAAAGAGCATCAAAAGAAGCAAGAAAGGAAGTAGTTTGGATACAAAATCTTCTATTTGAGCTTAGTTTTTCCCAAAGTTTTTCTACTACTTTGTACTGTGACAATCAAAGTAGTATATAGGTTTCCAACAATCTAGTCTTTCATACCAAGATAAAACATATTGATCTTGATGTTCACTACATATGAGATCTTGTTCAAGATTATCAATCTATAATATTGTCCAATTGAAGAGCAAACAACTGATGTATTTACTAAGAGAATGATTGAAGCCAAATTCTTGAAATTATGAAAAATGCTTGGTATGTTAGAGGTGAACATTAAGGGTGGGTGGTAGTATAGTGTTCCCCTCTCCTTTATATATTCCTCTCTCTTGTATCTTCCCTGCTTCTTTGTATCTTGTTTGTAATATTCTATCCAATCTTAAGGGGGGATGTTAAGGAATCAAGTTGTCTAGAAAAGTTAGAAGATGTTTTTAGAAGCACTAGAATCTTCTAGAAAGGTTACAAAATGTTTCTAGAAGAACTAGAATCATCTAGAAGGGATAGAACCTTCTAAAACTAGAAGCTACTAGAAGTTTTTCAAGGAAAAAGAACATTCTAGTTCTAGAAATATCTAGAACATTAGAAGTTGCTAGATCTTAGAGGCCTCAAGTATAAATATGAGGTTGTCCATTGTGAAAAGAACTACTATTGAGCTAAGTTGTTGGATTGTATGTAAGCAAGTTAGATCAATATAATTTCTTTGAGCCATTTCATAATTGTTTTATGCTGTGTTTTTCCCTATTTGTTGTTTTTTTATTATTTGGGCATGTTCTTAAATAAAATATATGCCTCCAATATTAAATTCTATTACAGCATTTAATATATTTTGAATTAATAAAAACTATTCAAATGCATTTTTAAATGAGCTCAAATAACTATATTCTATCTAAACTATACTACCCTAGGTTGACAATCACCAATATTCCACTCAGATTAAATAAATTTGAAATGTCAAATTTAACCTCTTTAAAAAATATTATTAAATAAAAATAATAATATATTTTAATATGAAAGGTGTACCATATTCAAAATAGAGTGAATATTTATCTCCTTTGATCAAATATTAATATGATCATCAAATAAAAATATAACTACTATCACTTTCTCAATCATTGTGAGCACTAATAGAGAGTCAACACTACTAAGAAAGCCTCTAGAAGAAGAGTCATTCACATTATAAAGGTTTTATAATTTTAAATTTCTAGACATGAATAAATATACTTCTATTAAAAGTTTAAAGCTCAAGTTATGAGCTTATTACCTATGTAGAAAATTATTTATAGTTCAAATTTAATGTGGACTATGAAAAATAATAATTTTCTTCATGCTTTAATCTATTACTTTTTTTTTCTTTGTTTGAACACACTTTTATTATCTCAAGATGGGATGAGGATTAGACATATTATTGTCTGTATGGACATGCTAGATAGACACAATTAAGCTATGAAATTTCTAGAGTGGTTGGTTTATTTATACATTAGAAAAAATAATTTAGATTTTTTTTTTTTTAAAAGAGGGTATATGAAGGAAAGTAGAGATGAAATATAAGATATTAGGTTGTTAACAAGAATAATTGCGGTATGTAAGTCTACAATTTTATGGTCTCAATATTATACAGTTTTTGTAATTTTAAAATTTATTAAACCATTTAGTTGACTTGCTATATATTAATGTAACCATATATATGACATTTAAATTATTACTAAACAATAAAATTTTATTATGAAAAATATGATATAATATTTTAATTTACAATATATTCTATTATAATATATGCTATAGAAATATATATTATTTTTAAAAAAATTAAAGATAAAATATAAATATTTTTTTCATTTTATATATTTTTACTTGAACATATTTATTTATTTAAGATTGTAGGAATCAATCGAGTATCCTCCCCCCTATAAATTATAGTGTGTTTGGTAAACAATGATGTTGGTGTGACACACCCTCAAGCACCACGGGGATAGTGGGGAGACTAGACCTCATGACCTCTTGCCTACAATAGGATGTTTTAGCCAATCTGCTAGGCCCATGGCCCCATTTTTACTTGAACATTTTAATATCAAATTCAAGACTTAATTTTAATCATAATAGTAAATTTAAGACTATGTGTATGATTATAAAGAAATCATTGTTATTCATTGTTTTATAATAACAAGTAAAAATTAAATTTAATATTTTTATTTTATGCATAAGTTTTAGAAATAAATATTTTTATTTCTTTTACAATCCCTTTAAATTTTTTATATATATCGAATAATAGTATAAATTTACAATGAGAAATAAATAATAAAGAATGATTTTTCTTGAATTATACCTTGTAAGTAATACAATTATACCTTTATTTAACTTTAATATACAAATTCAAACTAATTTTCTAGTGCATGCACTCAAATCTTATGTTCATACATAAATATTATCTCTTTGTATTATTTAAAAATTTACACACACTAAATTCCTCTATACCTTTATAATGGACCTGTGGTTGGCTATTATATGCATATATTAAAATAATAAACACTTATTTATTTATGCTTGCTTGATCCCTTGCTAGAAGCTAGCACTATCGAAGAAAATTCAATTTGGAAAATGAAAACAAAATTTATAATTCATATTAGATTTGTTGGCACCAAAGTTTGATTTCTAGAATTTATTATCATTATGATCATGATCACTAAATGTTGGTTCTACTTTTTCTTTAGTTACATGACTTATTGTGTAACCATCACCATAAGAAAATATCTTAGAAATCTTCTCACATATACTCCTCTATTTCACACCCCATGCAAAATATGGATATAAATAATTCTTATTATCCCTTCATTATGCCATCTTAACACTTTTGTGCAAAATAATTTTTCTTTTACTTTATAACCATTAGTGTCATCTCAATTTGTGTAATTAAATCGATAACAATTTATGCAACCAGATCTATTAGCATTCAAAACTCATCTTCCTAACAAATTTTCTTTGTTTATCACAATAATATAGTTTTGTTGTAGGGTAATTACATATATCTAGAAAGAAGTTAATGTATAATTTTATTTAGAAACTTTACACTAAATCATAATGATCTATACATTTTAATAAATAGTTTGTTGCTATAACTTAACATATTAGTGCATTTGGTAATTAACTAATTTTTCTTATTTTATATATGCTATAAATATGTTTTTTCAATACCTTTGTTAATGTTATTATTTATGAGTTTGTATTACATGAACAAACTGTCTATCATAGACCATTTATATGTGATTACATCATATTCTTTCAAAATATTGTATAAATTTTATAATTAATTAAATATAATTCTCAATGAACTAAATTCACCATGTGCCTATTAAACCATGGCCTCCCCTATATTATCCATATTAAATAGATTTACAATATTAAATATAACCTTCCCTAAACAAATTTCCCTAATTATAAAATATAAAATATATACAGCACAAACATTAAAATAATCGGTAAATCCTCGATAACAGTTTTCCATTCCAGAATCTGTTCCACGTGAATAAAATCTGTTTATGAAATCCGAGAGGATAAGATTTGATCTTGTAAAATATGTAGTAAATTGGTTGTATTTTGACTCTGATGTTGACTGCAATATGTGGCCATTTTTGTGCTTCAGACTGTTACTTTTCGTTTCGGTATTCAAACGCAACCATTATTATTATCGATGCACGAGCTAGATAGACATTGCACGTATCATATACCCACCATACTCGATGCAAATAACAATGAATTAAAATTCAGATAACATTATTTAATACGAATGCACATGACATCGCCGGATTGAAAGGATCTGAAGTATTTGATCAATTCGGGCACGAACAATAAACAATTCGAACAGATACTATAAGAAGTGCAGCGCGTTAGTGATTTGAATAAACTCAATCTAAATCTTGTAATGGCCAAGCTTTCCTCAGTTCTGTTGCTGATGTTGTTTTTGGCGATAAGTTTATCAGAGAATGGATCGATGGGTAAGGAAAGCTAATGTTTTGTTTTGAAATATTAACTGTTCAATTAGTCGAATGAATATAGTGATACAATGAAGTTTAATAGATTGAATTTGTTTATTACTGTGCAGGTACTGCGGTATTCAGGGAATACATAGGGGCATCATTCAACGGCGTTAAATTCTCGGATGTGCCAATCATTCCCGGCACGCAGGTTGACTTCATTCTGGCCTTCGCCATCGACTACACCCCGTCGGGAAGTTCTCCAACAAACGGGAAATTCAACATTTTCTGGGATAACGTCAATCTGAGCCCGAGCGCTGTGCAGGCAATCAAATCAAAAAATAAGAACGTAAGAGTTGCTCTCAGCTTAGGCGGGGACAGCGTGGGCAAAAGCCACGTCCAGTTCAAGCCATCATCTGTGTCGTCGTGGGTGAAGAACGCAGTTTCTTCTCTCACCAAAATAATCCAGGAATACCATCTTGATGGCATCGACATCGATTATGAGCATTTCGACAATTCCAATCCGAATACATTTGCTGCGTGTATTGGGCAGCTTATCACTCAATTGAAGCAGAAGAAAGTTATCTCCTTCGCCTCCATCGCTCCCTTCGACGATCCAAAAGTGCAGGCCCATTACAGTGCCCTGTGGAACAAGTACGGTAAACTCATCGACTACGTGAATTTCCAATTCTACGCCTACGACTCGAGCACCTCCGTCTCGCAGTTTGCCAAATATTTCGACGCTCAGGAGAAACGCTACAGCGGCGGAAAGGTGTTGCCTAGCTTGACTACCGACGGCAAGGGAGGGCTGTCGCCTGCCAAGGGTTTCTTCGACGCCTGCACAACGCTCAAGAAGTCCGGCAAGCTTCACGGCATCTTTGTGTGGAGTGCGGATACTTCCAAGTCAAATGGCTTCAAGTACGAAAAACAAGCTGAGGCTCTCCTCCACTGAACCTGATTTTATCACAGGCCTTCCATTACATTTCTCATCCTAACGTTGTGTCCTAGTACTTCTTAAATAATGAATGGGAAGCACCCATCGTAACTTTCTGTTGCAGTACTCTTTAAATAACGAATGGGAAACTGGTAAATGGAATTTGTTTTACCTGTCCATGGTGTAAACAAGGATTTAATATCAGTTCATCAATGACTCCCATTTTCCTCTCTGGTTGATTGCAGTGTCTGTGGATGCTCATCTTTGTCTGTTGTAAATTATATAAGCTTGGTGCGTTAATCCATTTAAAAACAAAAAAAACATTTAATATCTATGTAGTGCGGCACCGTAGGGATTTTACAAAAAGGAAATAATAGTTTCTCCATTATGTAAACAATCTTGTAATATTTAGGTAATGTGGTGTTTTGAGTAAGGAAATGATTCGATAGCACTAAGTTTTATTTATAATTTTATAGAAATAAAAGGAAATTAGTTTGATGTTCATAATTTGTATAAATATTTTGAATATATTTATTTAAATAATGTTTAGGGATATAGATGTCTATTTAATTTAGATTGTAAATTTAATATAGATATTTTTGAGATTGATTTTTATTTTTTTTGTCATCTTTTAGATAGATATATAAAGCTATCTATACTAATTTGAGCAGTTCTATATATTATTTTATTCACTGAAATATATATTCTTTTATTACTTTACTTTTATTCAAATAGTTTTTTTTCTTCCTTTACTTGTAAAAAGATAAATAAATAAAATAAAATTATTTCAAAGAAAAAATTACTAAAAATGCATCTTAATTATTACTTTTTCTTTGTCTCTAAATTTAGATTGAGCACCCAAAGGCTACAAAAAAGAGTGTTCAACACAAATCTTTGGAAGTAGGAGGTTGACTAGATCCATGTAAATCTAGTTTATCCATCTAGATATAAACATCAAAGAAATACTATATGTAACCCTATTCTTCTTATCTAATAAAGATTGAGGAAATCAAACAAACTTGGAGTTAATATAATTGTCAATGCATTCTATTCACCAATATTACTAAATTGAAACATAAATTAACAAATTGGTAGGGTTGCGTACACCATACTTCTATTCAAAAGAAAATCGAAATGCCAACCAAGACAAAAAGTGGCCTCAATGAAAGCATGAATCCATTCTAACTACAAATTATAGAGAATCTATCTTCAATGACTCAAATATTAAACAAAAAAATAAACATTATTCAAACATTTCTTTGAAGATCTATTTTTTTAATGTGTTAAATATTAATATCTATTGAAAATACTACAAACAAATAAATAGATATAGTTAGCATAACTTGTCAATAGTCCATATTGAATAATAGAGATTACTTCTAGATATGTTGTTTATGTTTTTAATAATATATTTATTTTGATTTTATTTAGAAAAATGATGATATTTATATGGAATTTTTTTACAAAATATAGCAGTCACTATATATATATATATAATAACTTACAAAGTGTAGCAAGTATTATATACATTTTTTTAGTAGTTTCAATTCTGCAAAAAATCTCACACACACAAATATATATGTATAAAGATGTATGTGTCTATGTTTTAGCTATCTAACTCTTTTTTTGTGAATACAATCATGTCATCAAAATCCACCTCTTATTTCTATTACAAGTTATGTACTTTAGTGTAATAATAATTTTAGCAAATTAAAAAATAAAAGAAAACAAAAGACATGGGCGTTGAATAACATGAAAATAATAGGTAAGGTGAAGTGGTATTTAATTGATTTTGGTGTAATCTTGATTTTAATATTATTGATTACTTAATTGATTCTAATTTGGTAGAAGATATTTTTTTGTCTTCTAGATTTAAAATTTAGATTAAAAAAACCATGATAGATACATTAAATGATTTGTACTACCTAAGATATGGCTAGTTTCCATGCTTAGTTCTGGAAAAAGGAATGTTCTGTAGTCTAGACTAAATAGTGTTTAATGTTCTATAAATAGTGTGCCATCATATAATGCACTTTTTTTTTATTTTGTAGCTATTGTGAGGACCGAGGTTATGTTAAAAGGTATAGTGATAACTATGAAAAACAAAGAGAGGAATACAAATGTAGTGTAGGAAAAAATAACCCTTTTTCACACTTATAATGGATCATGAAATAGGAAGGAAGGGTTTCCCCCACAAATACATAAGGGATCTATTGATTTGGGGTTAGTATGTCTATGCTACAATGTTATCTTACAACATGGAACTATCATCATTCACCAAATATTCATAAAATTGGAAGAATGACACAAAGAGAGCGAAAAAAAGAAAAAACTTTCAGTTCAACATGGAAGAAACATGAATGTCTCATTTCCTTGCATCATCCCCATAAGGAAAACACAAGAAAAATGAAAAGATAAAGAAAAATATTTTGGGTCAACATGGAAGAAATAAATGTCTAGGTGCCTTGCATCATCCTCAAAAGGAAAACAAAAAGAAAAATTAAAAAATGATTACAACATAGAGAAGAATGAAGGTACATATAGAAGAATGCACAAAAGAGAGAGGAACATCAAATGAAACATCACGAGGGATCACATTACACACATGCAATCACATAAAGAAAAGTGAAAAACCAAAAGACTAGTAAGTAACAACCAAGTCAACCTAAATCATGTCATCTACCCCTTAATCTTGGTTGGTATAAATGGGGGGCGGGCAACTAGCCAAAGGGACAACAAAAAATGCATTACTAGGACAAGGCTATCAAATTCTTGCCCCAACTTTGTGTAGGACAAGAATGAGCCTAGATAAGTGAGGAAAATGAGCTCCTTGTATTAGAGAAAATGATTTGCAATAGATGAAAACCATGTAATAGTGAGAATTTTTAAGATTCTACAACTATTACATGACAAGGAGTAGAACGGTATGTTATGTAATCACTCAATAGAAATCATTACAATCAAAGTGAAAGATGCTCATTACTAATTTGGATGCACGAAACTCATCAGTACTATGTTCAAGAGTTTTGTGGTATCGACAATGTGGAACATTTACATCTTTAGGATATAGTATTATCTTGTCTTTCATTAGTGGTAATGTTAAAAGTTTTTTGTTTAGAAGTAGTTGTGCTTTCCTTTCAGTTTTAGGTGGCGGACAAGGGAACTTTAGTTTCTATAACTTGTAGGGCCTCTTGCACTTGCTTGATTCATCTTCTCTAAATGGGATTAGGGCAGGAGGTCCTAAGATGATCTTGTCTTTGTTATCCTTATCCTTAGGAGGTATGGGTTGCTCTTTAGGAATGGGGATACTTATATCAGGAGGAGGATCTAAGAAAGTTGTACAATTACTACAAAGTCTTAGGTATTCTTTAGGAGCGCTTATGTTGAGTGGGAGCCTTTGGTTTCTTTATTTGGTATTTTCTCTAATAGTTGATGAATTTTATGTTCACTTGTTGTATTGCATCCTTTTTTGTGTAAGATCATGAATACTTTGCCATATGTCTCTTCTACGTTGATTGATGTCTTACTTACTTTGTTGATATACAATGGTTGAATGTTTTCTTATTTAGAGGTGCTAGGTTCACCTATGGTAGGGAACTTTGGTTCAAATTTTGACTCAGTTTCGAGATATAAAAGTCTAAACATCTCAAATTGTGTGGGTTGTTTCATTCAAGGATAAAAGGATGCAATGGACTCAAGGTTGTTAAGGCAATCATTTATGAATTCATTCATGCAAGCATTATCTTCTCCAATGATGTCAACATCACGAGGAGGACATGCATTAGGAGTTGTGTGAGCATGAGTAAGTTCAATTTCATTAGAGTCATTGCCAAAAACATAATTTGAAACATCAACCAAAGAGAACAAAGACTTCCACACATTTCCCAAAGAGTTCTCCATTTTCATAATTTCAAACATAAACATGGTAATTTACTAATCATACAATGTAATAAGCTAAAAATGAAATTTTTTTTTATTCAATTTTGATCTTTTAACAATGCACTAAAATAAAGAAATTTAAGATAAATGCAATGAAATTAATAAAAAAAAAAAGGAAACTGAAACAACAAGATAAACAACACAAAATAGAAGCTAAAAAATGAGATTTTAATGTCCTAAAAATGCAGATCTATAGATAACAGGGACTCATTCACTCCAAATCTTGCTATTCAACCTACAAATCTATAAGCGCACACTCAAGGGCAGAAAAACTTGTTGATTTGTTAGTAATTAGGGGTTTTCCTTAGTCAATCCCCTTGTAGGTAATCAAACCAAATGATGAAATAAGGAAATTGAAGCATGAATATGAAATAATTTAAATGATACCACCTTGGATTATGTTTTGTGAAACAAATTTGTAAACTATCATGTAGTGGTTGTAAAGAATGTAGATCTTGGATCCTTGAAAATGATGTAAACAATAGTTGCAAATATATCTTCAATGCTACATCCACCTCTTAGCTCAACCACATGAATGCATGCATCAAACCCTTGAAATGATGATATGATATGGAATTATTTCAATAAACACTTGAAATCTACCTTGAAATTCCTTATGAATACTATTGAAATTCTCTAATGCTTTTGTAAAGTATTAGGATGCTCTCTTGAAAATCACAGGTTGCTTCATAAACTTGCTAGGAGAAACAATATAAATTAATGCCTTATTTATACTAAATTAGGGGATTAACCTCAAAATTCAAAGAATTAAGGCCAACACCAGATCTGGGAAGAAACATAGTTAAATTCCCGCTAGAGTGAAATTCAAAAAGGGGGGTCTCATTAAGGGAGGACCTATTCATCACCTTGGGTGAATCAGTCCTATCTTAGTTTTGTAGAACCTAACCCCAAGGGATTTAAAGAGGGTTAAAAGCCCATTCTAGATCACTTGAGAAAGGGGGGTCTTATTAAGGGAGGACCCATTTTCCATCGTGGGAAAATGGGTCCTGACTCAACTTACCAAGACCAAATTTTTTCCAATGAAATATTTTGTTAATTAAATTATGATTTTTAGGATAGAACTTAGGGAGGTATCAAAATTAAGGCCTAGATTTGAATTAAAAGAGGGTTAATAACTCCAATTAACCAAAAATAATTAAGACCACATAGATAAGTGTGAAATATTCTTAAAAAAAATTGCAACACCTTAACAAGGTACACATTATGTTATTTTTATTTAGAAAGGGCCCATAAGGCTCAATTAAGCAAATATGTCCTAGAAAAGTGTGAAAGTGTGTTACAACACTTTACTACACCCTTGCAAAGGATCAATTAAGGCATGTTTTAGTTAAATAGAGGTCCTAGAATAGTGTGAATGTGTATAGAACATTACAACACAACTCCAAGACATCATTAGTTTAATTTTAATGAAAATTATCAAACCAAGGAAAAAGGCTACTTTTTTCCGTTACTACAATTTTTCCACACTTTAATGAGATGATGACCCCATGTAAAACTCACACTAAAGTATACATCCAAGACTCTTAAGTATGCATAAATAACAAAGATACATGATCATACCCTATCAAAGGCCAAGAAAAACAAAAATAAAGGATCAAGCACAATTGATTCAATGCAATGTGAGGTGGTGGTTGTTTGTCCATAACATATGTTGCTCACTCTTGGGTAGTAGAAACTCAATCTATCCACAAGGTGAGTTGTTGGAAAATATGTATATGCCCACTTTGGGATAGTGGAACCTTAGTCTATCCACTAGGTGAGTAATCCCAATGAGTTGGAAAATGAGAGAATCATATTATCCTCTCATACCATACAAAAGTTATCCTCCTGACAACTTCGATAAGGCACCACGATGAAAATTATTTTGTAAAGGCCCTTGAATGTCATGTAAAAAAATTTCTTAAAGGGGATTTTGCTTTGTTCATGTAACAGTCTTCCTCTTAGGGAGCATTGTGCCTAATGTCTCCAAGAGAGGAGAAGTCAAAAGTGTTAGATTGTCACCCATGGGATGCCTCATTCATATCATGCCATGACAATAGATCGTACACTCTTTGGCAGAATCAAACCCAATGACACCACTAAGAAGAGGACACATCAGAAGAAGAAAGAAAAAACACACCATGAAATTTTTCCAAAAGATATCATTCATGTATTCCCCCACTTTAAAGTGGTTTCTACACCATCTCTATGAGAAATTGATTTAAATTAGCCAATGTTTTTGATCCTAAGACATGAGAGAATTCCTCAAAAAACCCGATGCTAAGTCATATGTTTCCGAAGAAAGATGCATCATGAAATAGGAAGGGTTGCCCTCACAAATACACAAGGGATCTATGGATTTGGGGTTAGTATGTTTGTGCTACAATGTTACCATAGAGCATCAAACTAGGTATGTGCAGGATCATGATGGGCCAAAAAGTGGCAATATGATGGGTATGTGGCTAGCAACTTTTTTTTACCCAAAATTAATGAAACAAAAAGGGTTTTTAAAGGAGATTCTTAGATTTCCACCAATATAAATTATACTTTAATTTGAATTTAATAAATTATTATTATTCATTTTCTATTTGAATTATGACTAAAATCTTGATTAATAGTGTAAAACCCTACTCCGCAACCTAGAGGACAATGCAACACTGTAGAAGCACAACTAATTTTTTTGTCTTAAAAAGAGTAGCAATAACAAGTAAAGTAAACTACTCTTAACCCATACATCCTCCAGGCCATGCAACACATCTGTACATATGAATCCCAAAACTTACAAAATTAATATAACCATAGAATATGAAATTCAACTCATGATAAACAACATACATCAAAGCATTAACCGATTGCATAATAAATTAAACATGGAAATGTAATGAACATATTTTCATAGATACAACACCATATAATACCATATACACCATTTAGTTCAATAATGAATAGATCATACATAATGTTACAATTACAAAACACATGGATCATCCTCAATTACAAATGAGGAATACAAATACATAGTGTCCCACTGTTACAATGAATATAACAAGTAAAAATCCATAGAAACACATGAGCTCCTCAGACTAGAACATCTCGCCATCACGGACATGAAGAGAAAACCCAACAGTGTAAGGTGCATGCCACCTAGCCATGTGGTACCCGTAGGACCAACCCCCATGCTAGGAGATAGTAACAGGTAACCAAGACTAACCTTCTACCTCTAGACACAGATGTAAGGCACAAAACTATGCAATACTAGTAAATACAAAACAAAGGGTTACATTGCTTCCAGAATCACAAAATCAAGTAAAACCACTGTAAAATACAATCGACTATTGTCATAGGAGGAGTGTCATCACAAAGGTTGCACTGGTTATCCTAACAAGATCTTTCTAGGTCCTGACCCCCATCTTGGGTTATCTTGGTAAGATCTTACGAACTCCAGCCCCACATGCACACCAGTGTGGAATTGATTATCTTTTGAGAAGACAAGATAACAATCTTGCCATTCCCCTATTGATAACAAAATAACTTATTTCCCAACCTAAGGGTAAACAGTGCACTAAAACTAATAACAAATAACTACCACATCTCAAGAGGTAACACATCCCTATGAATGCCAAATATTGAATCCCAAATACGTGCACTACCCAAGGAAATCTCAAAGGGTGAACAACGAACACAACAACCCTTTCATAATTTTAGAACCTCTAGAAGACTTACATTTTCTAAACAACAAATATCTCCCCAATTTATAATTACAAAAATACATGTAATTAAAATAAACAATTCATGTAATTAAAATCACTACCATTCATATTTCCTAAATCTAATAGATCAATATCTCATCATTAAAATACATCGATTAAACTTAATTCTAATTAATAAATAAACAACAAAATAAGAACTAAATATTTAACTTTTAGTTTCACAACTACTCAAACTAATTAACTCAATTTCCACAATTAGAATAATCATTCATTTAAAGTTAACTATTTGTGCTTGCATGCACTTAAAGAAATAAAAATCCATCCAAATAAATACCCTTTTTAAATAGATATATATATTTAAATATACATATTATCTAATTACATAATCTAATTCAAACAATCACACTGCATGAAATAAATCATTTAAATTATAATTCTATTTACAATAGAAACAAGAAACCAAAACTAATTGTTTAACTTCAATTTACTCAATCACACATAATAAAAACATCAATTCTTTTCGATAAAATATTTCATATTAATATATCTAAATTGTGCATGTGCATGCACCTATTTAAAAATATATTTAAATATATTATTTAAATATTATAAAATTATATGCAAATTTTCTAATATATATTTTTAAATAAATATGTATATTAATTTACATTTTTCAAAGAATATTAAACATAAAACCAGTCTGTTGCGACTTTAATAACTTTTGATTTCAGATCTAGGTTTCTTTGAACTTTTTACTGAAGGTGCACCACCAAGTCTTTTAACACGTAAAAAAATCAGCCATACCTAGTTCGTAAATTTTTAGTTATGATTAGTTTAGTAACACCTTCTCTTTGCTATTTTTTTTTAATTTTCTACAAGAAAGATTCACAAATTTACAGGGTTTCCTAAATTCTCAAATATTTTCTTTTTGATTTATCTATTGTGTTAAAAATCATTTCCTACAGAGATCTAAATCTTTCACGAAAATTTATCATTTTCTACATAGAAGAATAATAATCTTGACACAAAGGATTACAAATTCCTACATATTCAATTCCATTTTCAAAGATTTATCTATAATTTTCTTTAGTATAAATCTATTTCAAATAATCAATTTATATAGAGGATCTAAATTGTTTATTATAGAGGCTCAACATTCACGACAATTTCTTTCAAAAACAAAAGTTTCTAAAATAAAAGAATTCCTCTTCTAATATTTTCCAATTTGTAATACAATAAAATTAAATATCTCTTTCAAATTAAAATTCACAAAACAATAAAGAACTTGTCCTAGAAGATCTGATGATTTGAAGATTGATGTCGAGCTTCCTTTAATCTTCAATTGCCAAAGCTTCCCCCAAAAGAATTGCCACTTCCCAGATAATAGAATATAATCCACAGCCAAAAATACAACAAACTAGATTCCTAAATTTATCAGAGAGCTTCTAAGATTCACAATTTTCGCAAACCTCAAAACAATTCTACCATTTTTCCAAAAACCTCTCTCTTTCTTTCTTGTGAAAACAACTTCCTCTTTTTCCTCACCCTTTCAATCAATTCCTCTAGAAATCAATTTTAAAACAATTAGAAAACAAAACCTTCTAACTTCCAATTAACACAACAAATATCTTTGTTTTAACAAACCAAGATATTTCTAAGATCTTTTCCCAAATTTGCATTTAAAATTAAAAATCAATTTATTTAATCCAATTTACAATTAAATAACTTATTTATTTTTATTCCTAATTAATTTAATAATTTAAATTACTTTATAATATAACCTTAAATTAATTAATTAATTAATTTATACCAAGATCTCCATACTAATTAAATACTTAATCACAACATATAATTTAATCCTTACAATTAAACTTGCACAATAAATAAAATACCAAAACCAACATGGATAAGGAACATGACCAACACACAGACTGACAACACACTATGCTACAAGGACTAGTTACTATCTCCTAATCAACATTACTGTTGAGTAGTGGATATGCTCAAACTTGTGAATCTAGGTGGAGCTAGTGTCTTGTTCACTCAAACATACAAATTAGAGTACACATTCATAATAGTTGAATCGCTAGGAAAGGAACTCTAGCAATCGTATCTCATTCTCGTATGTCCCCATATATTCAATGGTACGATGTCGCCCTCTCCACCTATTCTCACAACATGCTACTGCATCACTTAACTCCTCAATAAATCTCTGCATCATAATAATAACAAAACAATGTGCCTCATACTTACAAAAGTACCATCAGAAGCTCTTGTTCCATCTTCCTCAAGTAAGATTCTTTAGCTAGACTACCTACACATCCCAAGTAAGAACAAAGGGGCACTACAGATAGGTTGATTGAAAAACATCTATAGCTTTCAAACAATATCACATTTTTTGAATCTGAAATATAAGTCATAGTTGTTGCTTCACATACTATAGGATTAAAAAAAGAAAAATTGAATTTCATGAAATTTTGACCAAGTTAAGGTGGTTAGACATACAATTTTTTTATATTTTTTAAAATTTGTAATAAAAAATTCATAATTAATTATTTACTTGAAAAAAAGTTAGAAAAAAATATGCATCACATCTAAACATGATTCCTCTACTTATATAAAAAATCTTATAAAAATATATTATCATTTTATTGTGGTTAGGGTGGTCAGACAGACACCTACTTCTTAATTTTTCCTTGAAATTTAAACCAAATAGATTTTTAGTTTTTAAAATAAACCTAGTAGTTTAGAAACTACATTCAATTTGCTATAGATTCTATTCTTACATATTTTTGAAATCATATAGATAAATTATTCAAATTTTTACGTCAAGTTTCTTAACTCTGATTTTTCTAAATTTTTTGCCACTTAAGGGCCTTTTTTCTCCATGATGATCCTGCACATATCCAACTGTCATAATTCTCTCAATACTCATAGAACTAGAAGAATGAAGCAAAGAGAGCGAAAAAAAAAAAACCTTTCAGGTTAACATGGAAGAAAGATGAATGTCTCGATGCCTTGTGTCATCCCTAAAAGGAAAACACAAGATAAATGAAAAGATAAAGAAAAAGATTTCGGGTCAACATGGAAGAGACAAATGTCTCGATGCCTTGCGTTATCCCCAAAAGGAAACACAAGAAAAATGGAAAAAATGATTACAACATAGATAATAATGAAGGTACATATAGAATAATACACAAAAGAGAGGAACATTAAATGAAATGTCACAAAGGATCGAATTACACACATGCAATCACATAAAGAAAAGTGAAAAAGAAAAAGACTAGTACAACACAGGTGAGTCAACCTAAAGCAGGTCATCTGCCTCTCAATCTTAGTTGTTATAAACAGAAGGTGGGAAACTAGCCATAGGTACAACAATATATGAATTACTAGGACAATAATATCAAATTCTTGCCCCCACTTTGTGTAAGACAAGAATGAGCTGAGATAAGTGAGGAAAACGAGTTCCTTGTATTGGAGAAAATGATTTACAATAGGTGAAAAACATATAGTAGTTAGAATGTTTTAAGATTCTACAACTATTACATGACAAGGAGTAAAAGGGTATGTTATGAAATCACTTGATGGAAATCATTTCCATTAAAGTAAAATTTGCTCACTACTAATTTGAATGCACAACACTCATTAGTACTATGTCCAAGCATTCTATGGTATCGATAATGTGGAACATTTACATCTTAAGGATATAGTATTATCTTGTATTTCATTGGTGGTAATGTTATAAGTTCTTTTTTTTAAAGCAATTGTAGTTTCCCTTCACTTTTAGGTGGTAGAAAAGGGAACTTTATTTTTTGTAGCTTGTAGGGCCTCTTAAACTTGCTTGATTCACTAACTCCTTTTGATGGGATTAGGGTAGGAGGTCCTAAGATGATCTTGTCTTTGTTATCCTTATCCTTAGGAGGTATGGGTTGCTATTTAGGAAGGAGGATACTTGTATCAAGAGGAGGATCTAAGACAATTGTACCATCACTACAAAGCATTTGGTATTCTTTAGGATCACTTATGTTGAGAAGGGGATCTTGATATCCTATCCCTTTGGTTTCTTTATTTGGCATTTTCTCTAAGAATTGATGAATTTTATGTTCACTTGTTGTATCACATCCTTTTTTGTGTAAGATCATGAATCATTTTCCATATGTCTCTTTGAGATTGATTTATGTGTTGGTTAATTTGTTGACATAGGATGGTTCAATGTTTTCTTGTTTAGAGGTCGTAGGTTCACCTATGGTAGGGAACTTAGGTTTAGCTTGTGACTTAGTTTCAAGATGTAAAAGTCCAAACATCTCAAATTGTGTGGGTTGTTCCATTGAAGGATAAAAGGATGCATTAGACTCAAGGTTGTTAAGGAAATCATTTATGAATTTATTCATGCTGGCATCGTCTTCTCCAATGATGTCAACATCACATGGAGGAAATGTATTAGGAGTTTTGTGAGCATGAGTAAGTTCAATTTTATTAGGGTCATTGCCAAAAACATAATTTGAAACATCAACCAAAGAAAACAAGGACTTCAAAAAATTTCCTAAACAATTCTCCATTTTCATAATTTCAAACCTAAACATGGTAGTTTACTTATTATATAATGTAATAAAATGAAAATGAAATATTTTTTATGCGATTTTGAACTTTTAACAATGCAATAAAATGAAGCAATTTAAGCTAAATTGCAATGAAATTGATGTAACAACAAATCAGTAAACTGAAACAAGTTAACAAAACCAAATAGAAGCTAAAAACTAATATTTTAACGTCCTAAAATTTCAAATCTATAGCTAACAAGGACTAATTCACTAGTAAGGGTGAATGGGTCCTAGTTTGGTGTTTCTAGCATTTTTCTATGGATTTCATAGTGAATTTTGATACTTTTTAGTTGACAAAGGTTCAGATCAGACCTAATTACGGACTTATTCACTAGTAAAGGAAAATGGGTCCTAGTTAGGTATTTTAAAACTTTTTTTTAATGATTTGCAAGCTCTTATTTATGTCTTTTAGTTCCAGGTTTGAAACAACGAGCTTTAGCTTCAAATTTTCTAGAATTTCAATGTAAAAAAGGCAATGAAAAGATAAAATACAAGACCTAATTTGAAATGCATTTTTTTTTAAATTTTCAAATGCAATTGTATGAGGCTTAAATGAATCACCAAAAAAAATGGATTGCATCAAAGTGTTTAATAATCAAGATGATGAATCACTATTTTTTAAGAGGTGTTTCACTCAATTATGTGTAAAATAAGATGCAAATTAGAAATGCAACCTAACTATTATAGAAACTATGGGGGATGTTTTTAGAGCATAAAAATTTATGTACCTAACCAGAAAGTTGTTTTTGAGCTATGGAGGACTCATTCACTTTCAATGGAAAATGGGTCCTTTTAGGGTTTCAAAAAATTAATTTTAGGATCTTGTTCCTTAATGTCTACACTCTTGAAATCCCTATTATCATGTTCTACAAGTCTATATGCAATTCTATAGAGATTTTTTTGTGATCTTGCACCTTAAATGAAAACTTTTGCAACTTTGCAACTTTGACAACTTTGACAATCTTGCTCCAAATCTTTCTCTTAAACCTATAAATCTGCAATCACACACTCAAGGGAAGAAAAACTTGTTGATTTGTTAGTAGTTGGGGGTTTTCCTCAGTAAAACCCCTTGTAGATAATATAACCAAATGATGAAATAATCAAATTGAAGCATGAATACGAAACAATGTAAATGATGTCACCTTCGATTATGTCTTGTGAAACAAATCTATAAAAAATAATGTAGTGGCCATGAAGAATGTAGATATTTTATCCTTGAAAATTATGTGAACAACAGTTGCAAATATATCTTCAATGCCACATCCACCTCTTAACTCAACAACATGAATGCATGCATCAAACCCTTGAAATGATGATATGATCTTGAATGGCTACAATAAACACTTGAAATCTACCTTGAAATGCATTATGAATTCTCTTAAAATTATCTAATACTTTTGTAAAGTATTAGGATGCTCTCTCGAAAATATTAGGTTGTTTCATAAACTTGCTAGGAGAAACAATGTGAATTAACCCCTTATTTATACTAAATTTGGAGATTAACCCAAAAATTCAAAGAATTAAGGGTGACACCAAATATGGGAAGAAACATAATGAAATTCCCACTAGAATGAAAATAAAAAAGGGGGGTATCATTAAGGGAGGACCCATTCGCCACCTTGGGCAAATTGGTCTTGGCTCAGTTTTCTAGGACCTAACCCATGGGATTGAAAGAGGGTTAAAAACCCATTTTGGATCACCTGAGAAAGGGGGTTCCTTTTAAGGGAGGATCCATTCACCATCAAGGGTGAATGGGTTTTGGCTTAACTTACCAGGACCAAACTTTTTCCAATGAAATATTTTGTTAATTAAATTATGATTGTTGGAATAGATCTTTGGGAGGTGTCAAAATTAAGGCCTAAATTTGAATTAAAATAGGGTTAATAACTCCAATTAACCATATTTAATTAAGACCACCTAGATAAGTGTGAAAGTTCCTTAAAACACTTTACAACACCTAAACAAGGTACACATTATGTTCTTTTTTATTTAGAAAGGGGCCCATAAGGCTTAATTAAGCAAATACATCCTAGATAAGTGTGAAAGAGTGTTACAACACTTTACAAAAGCCTTGAAAGGATGAATTAAGGAATTTTTTAGTTAAATAAAGGTCCTAGAATAATGTGAATGTGTACAACACATTAAAAAACCACTCTAAGACATCATTAGTTCTGTTTTAATGTCAATTATCAAACCATGTAAGGAAAGAGGATACTTTTTCTATTACTACAAGTCTAAATGAGATGACAAATGATTGATTATTTTTGTAATTTTTAGATTTAGAGAGATGCAAAACAATGCAAATCTAAACCATATATGATATGCAAGATTCAATGCAAAACAAGTAACCCTAAATGAGATCTTAATTCAATGCAAATCTAAATGCAAATGAATTCAAGATATAACTTAAGATGCAATGAGATACACTAAAAATTAGAAAATTACAATGTTCAATATGTCAAGTTCACCATTAATGATGAGGGTGAAAAATATGGTAGGTCCCCAAACGCATGAGCAAGAGCATGAACCACTAAGATTTTGCACCAAAATCACTACAAAAAGATGTAATTATGAGAGCCAAAAGATGCAAATAACAATCAGAAATGATACGTAACTATTATAGCAACTATGAGAGAATTTTTTAGAGAATAAAAGCTATGTACTTGGTCAAAAATTTGTTTTTTTAAAGCTATAGAGGATTCATTCACCTTTAGTGGTGAATGGATCCCTATTAGGGTTTTTGAAACTTAGATCAGGGTGACGTTCCTTGATGTCTGCACTCTCAAAATCTCAGTTATTAATTTTTGGAAGTCTTTAGCTTCAATTCTTTGATCATTTCAGATTTTATTCCTCAAAATTTACATTTACTTAGGCTTGGATTTGAATTAAAAGGGTCAATTAAGGAAAATTAACCTCAATTAATTAATAAAACCCTAGATTAGTGTGAAAGTTTAAAGGTACACCTTACAACACCCTAAATAAAACATAATTAAGTCCATTTAATCTAAAAGGGTCATAAACTTAATGTGAATATGAAAAACATATTACAACACTAAATCAAGTGTGAAAAAGAGATACTTTTTCCTACACCACATCTCCTAACCCCTAAGACCTTATTAAAAATAAACCAATTAAAATAACAATATTTTTGGTGACATAGGATTGCCATTTCACCTTGGATGCTCTTGCATGAATACTAATTTGTCAGTGGGCAGAGTCAAAGCAGAAAACAGTTGACAGACTCATGCTAGGGCACAAAATGACTTTTATTGCTTGCAAAACTGATTACAAATGCCTCCATTTATAGACGTTCTAAACATTACAAGAAGGTTCGATATAATTCCTGTCATATTTATATTTTATGTTCTATCTTATCCTGACCGGCATACAACATTTAATGATTTCACATATTTCTTATCGATTTGGTGGTAAAACTTAGGAGAACAAGCTGGTAGAAATTACCCAATCGCCTACTAGAATAATGCAGAAATTACTCAAATGTTCGAACAACATCTTGAACCCGATTTTCAAGTTGTCAAATCTTTTTCCGTTTAGAGTTAAATCTGAAGAATTCAAGCCAGATGTTTTCTTTAAAATCGTCAACAGCTTGGTAGTTGACTTTTGCAAGGCAAGAATCGCATATCTAGAACCCTAAAATAATGGGATGGTTTCTATGAGACCCATCACATTCACGAGCAGTAATTGCTAGAGCATATGCGCCTGAAAAAGTTTAACGATTCCAACAGAGCAAAAAATAGTCTGTGTCTAAGGATGCTGACTTGATAGACATCTCTCCTATCGACTTCTTTGCTCTATCCGTGCGACTTCTGCATAATAAGTGTACTCATTCAAATAAACTACAAATAACTTCGTAAAAGTCTCTATTAAATCTCTTTCATTGTTGAGGTCTTAGGCTGGTTTGTGTCATGTCCCATTCTCTTTTCTTGTTCTTCCCAATCTACATCATCCTTCATGGAGCAGATAAGACTAGATATAATTTGACCAAAATACAGTCATCGGCTTTGGGCGGCTGACATCGTCATGAATAATTGGTGATTTTATTTTAATGTGCATTCCTGCAATAATGGCAGTTCCTTGAGATGACATCTCTTTGAGGCACTTTATAAAATAATTCAACTACTTTGTTTATGGGTTTCTCAGTATGGCACGGTTGCCCTTGCTTTTGCTGAATTGATTTTGTGTGTTCCTCACAGTCGTTACATTGCAGGAGATGAGATATTATTATCGAATGTTTTAACCCCCTTGTCTGCAATTATACAGGCCGCGGTCCTGATTTTTGAGGGATAATTCGTGTGCCTTGGTGATCTTGGCTTCAAACGTCGGGTCACGGAGTGGTCCCCACAACCACTTTGGGTTCCTGCTACTTTCATAAATGAAGAGAAATGTTGATATTTCTTGCAACTAAGGCGGAGACTACAAGAGTTTCCACAATCATCTAACTCTTCAATTTTCACCTTTCCCTTTTCTTAAAAGCTCCTTATCGAGAATTTTGATAGTTGTGGCAACCTTGTCAAGCTCTCACAAGGTGTCACAACCTCTTCAAAGTCTGATATAAGATTTTAACCTTACGAAATTTTTAAAATCAATTATTAAAAGATATAATGAGACAATGTATAGGGAGGATTTGTGTGAAATACTGCATTATTTCATTATTGCAGTATATTAAGATATATTTCTTTATTTGAATATATATAACCACAATGAAAATGTAATTTGATCAGTGACATATTGTATTATTTCATTATTGTTGTATATTAAGATATACTTTTTTATTTGAATATACATAACCACAATGAAAATGTAACATGATCAGTAACCAATATAAGTTAGAAAGTTAGTCATATATATGTATGTTGTTGTGTTGTATGTGTAATGGAAAGTAGATACATATGCATATAACCTGATCTGTAACCAATATAAGTTAGAAAGTTAGCCATATTTATATATGTTGTTGTGTTGTATGTGTAATGAAAAGTAGATACATATACGCATAGAGTTTCATGACTATGGACAAATATAAATCTTCTTGTAAATATGTATAAGTACAATGCAAATGTAAGATGTTAAGTAAAGAATTAAAGATACAAAGTTTTTCCTGTATATGTATGTTGATTAATTGTATGTGCACTAAAATATCTATATAATGCAAGTTGATGTGTACACTTTTATGAATATAAAGGAGGCTTCTATGAATCAACTAATAATTATATACCTAGTTTCATGAATATAAAGGAGGCTTCTAAGAATTAACTTAAAAGAGCAAATAAACACAAAGTTTCCAGAATTTATAAATGGGGTTTCTATGGAATAACTTGTGAGAAAAAAAGACCCTCGTCTATTTATAACATTAAGTAGACACTTCATGAAAGTAACTTTCAAAGGTTGTACCAACTTGAAAATTCATAGATATTTGAGGAATGTGAAAAGAATGCATGTCAATGTTTCATAGTATGCAGAGGATATTAGTGGAGTAGAATAATTGAGATTGGTGTTGGCTACTTTCCCTCTTATAAAATAATTCAAATCTAACAATTGAATGCATTGAATTTGGTTGTTATGTTTCAAACTTGAATTTGTTTGCGAATGATCTGATCATTTGAATTTTTAGTTGCCATTTACATAGGTTTTTTATGGTGAAATGATTGAATTCTTCATTATATTTAGATTTGATGTTTCTTATGAGAGCCTCACACCATAATTTATTTGTGCACATATGTACACTTAATGGAGTTAATACATGTACATGTGAGATAAAGTGTTTGAGAATATACATTTGATAGCCCATAAAGTTGATTGGAGCTTCTCATTATGGTAAATGAAGCACCAATAGTTGTGCATGTATGTATATGTCAATATAATATGTAACAATCTGACACCATTTGAATGTGGGGTTATTTGTAGACATAAATGATTATTGTAAATTGTAAATATGGGTATTTGGGAGCAACTTGTTTTATATTGTAAATGCAATTGTATGCGTAGTTGATTACATGCATTTGTCAAATACATATTCACATGTCAACATGTATTGGTACTTTTGTAGCATGTTATAGATTTTTTGAAGTTTTTTAATGGGTCAAATACAAATGTTTTTTGGGGGTAAAGTGAGCATGGAGCGTGAACATTTATTGGAACGCGAGAAGTAATTGGGCCTTCTCCCCTACAACACTAAATCTTTTTCTTTCTACTTTTCTTCCTTTGAAAGAAACATAGACTTTGTATCTAGCATTTTATATAAAAGTAGTACTAAATTTTATTATTTTAGTTCACATTCCTTTCAAAATAATTAATATAATCATAAGCTTGACTCAAACGCTAGTGGTAATCAACATCCTACTTTCTTTTGATTGAGTACAATGGGTAGAATCATAAGCCTAACTTGAATATAAATCAATAATTAATAACTCTATCTATTTTTCTTTTACAAAAATAATGAAACAAAAACTCTAATATATAATATTTAACATTTTAATATATTTGGGATAGTGAATAGTAAAATGGAGAATGGTGTTATATATGCATATATTATTCTTTGTTTTATCACCCATCAAATCTCTTCATAGTGCTTTTACAATCATCTTTAAAATACTTTTTTGAAGTATCTAACAAGGTTTCTTTACATTGCAATGACATTTCCCACATATTAACACAAGGGAGAAAATTGTTTCTCTAAAACTTGCAATATTTATTAATTCTTTCCAACCTACATAAGGGCCCACACAAAACAAATCATTTTCCAAAGCCATGGTTGTGCTCACCACCTATCCTAGACTTGAAAACAAGTCACCCTTGAGCTAGCAGGTATCTCAAGACAACTAGTTACACTCATGCACACACATTGACATAAAATTCATTCTTTAGAAAACTCAAACACAAAAACACCCATGACCTAAGTATTCACATGCACATGAATCTCTCAATATTCTTGGATTCTCAAGCCATTATTTCATTCACATAACCAACTTCTCATATCATCACTCCCTCTCTACAACAACGATGTTAAAAAATTAAGTGGTTACTCTTACCCAAGGTTACTCATACCTAAACCTCCCATTAAAGGTTCTCTCTCACTCAACCACACACTGAGGATGCTCTCATCAAGTGAGAGAATACCCTATCACAACCCATCTAAACATAAACAAAAAACCAAAGAAGATTCAACAAAAGAAGAAGAAAACAAATCACACATGTTTCACTCAATAATTTTATTAGAAAATTAAATGGGCTTGAGGCCTACCTACTCAAGCTAGCCAAGAAGGGGGTCATTGAATAAGAGCTCCAAGCCTTTCAACATTATATTTTACTTCAAGCCCTCTCACACTACCCTACTAGAAAATTAAAGAATGAGAATGAAAAGGAAAAACCCTTACATAATCCTCAAATAGATGATTTATTAGAACTCTAGGTTTGAATTCCTTGAATGGGGGAGTGACACTTGTTACTCTCCCATTCATTCTCATTACACACCTCCCCACAGGTGCTCACACATGTGTGAGACTCTTGAGGATATGGAGTGGACTTGTACACTCATCCCACTAAATCCTTACAGTGTGGATTACACATGTGGGAGCCTTGTAGCTTTTCTCAAGTACATTAAATGACTTTGGAGAGTTGGATTGGGAAGTGACAAGTCAATTTTTCAAGCATCCAATCTTAATTTTTTTTTTTTTTTGTGAAAATAACAATTTTAGAAGCATCACATCTTGACCCAAGTATATAATGAGCGCTCAAAATATACCTAACCCATAGGTATCCAAATTAGGGTCCTAAAACCCATAAAAATATGTAAAAATAAGACTTTTATAACCTTTTGAAAACTCTCAAAAGACCTAATCCAAAAATTTACAACAAGGATACCAACACAAACCTAAAAGTGACCTCATTGACTTTACAACATTAACATTCATTCACATTCACATTAAAAATGAGACTATAGTCCTTCTAAATGGACTATATTCTAGTTTCATAGTTTTATCACATTAGGGTTCCTAAGAGACCTTTGATTTCCATGGCCCATGGATTAAAATTGCACAATCAATTTACATGTTAATTCATGTTATAATATCATATAGCCAAAGCAACTAAATTGAAACACATATGATTGTATTATCAATTTCAATCAGGAATTTTAAGTTATACAATTATTCCAATTCTCAATTTAGCATAATGTCCTAAATTGAAACTCTTTGAATTTGCACAAGGATTATCATTCAATTCTCACAAGGAAAGCATGCATTTTCCTTTCATAAGTCTATTAAAATCCAAATCAATTTAAGCATCATAGTATTGAAATTCAGTTATGCATTAGGGCTTTCAATTTACCATTACACATAAAATCTATCCCAATGAAGTTAGTCTATCATATGCATGCATATTAAATCATCAATCCCAAAATTAAATACAAGTCTATCATATAAATATCATACAAACATACTATCATAATAAAATTATATTTGACACTTAAAATATTGATGAGCTAGTTAATCATGATTACTTGAAATTTAAAGCATGTCAACCTTAGAATCATAAATTTAAAACATGCATCAAATTGTACAATGTGGTCATTTGAAGCTAAATGTCTACATGATTGCATTAAAAACTACCATCAATAAACACTATACATGAGCATATGTATTTCATGGTTCTAATTGGATACTCAAGATCAAAGATCCATAGCAAAATAATAGACATAGCTTAGTTGTCACATGATGATGACAAAATGATCTAAATAATAAGCCTATAAAACCACCACTAGAAGGTGGTCGTCACAAGTGTATTGTATAACTACATACAAGAGGTATTATTTTCCACGTGGAATCATCTAGAGGAGTGTTGCCAATTTTAGTCTATGTTTTGATAGACTGTTTTTTTAAGTGTTTTTTAAAAAATGATGTTTATGGAGTTTTTACACAAAAAGGTTTTCCTCATATATATATTATGTAATGTGTAAAATATATGCTTGTATGATTCTCATTTTATTTATCTTATGTGTATATAATGATTAGTATAATAAGATCTAATTACTAACATGGTATTAGAGCCAATTAGACTATTCTAGTCATTTTTACAAGTACACAATTGATAAGATCTTTATTTTATTACTTGAAGATCATCATCCATACATCTAAATTGGTTTTATCATAACAATATTAATTTAATTAGATTGATATAGGGAGTACATGAGATAGTAAAAATTGTTCATCATACATAATTTAATTTATTACCTATAAATTGGATTTTGGGTATGAACAAGTAGTATCATTGCTATGTAAGATAATTGTGAGGAAATAACAAAACATGTAAGTTGAAAATAGTTTTTCTTAAAAAAGATTCTAATGATATCAAAATTTTGATGCTGAATTAAAATTTAAAATGTAAATAAAAATACATTCACCAATCAAATTATAAAACATTTATAATCTGGGGTAGAAAGATAAAGTAATACAACTTTATGTCAATTTAAATCAAAGTTATCCATTTTTACAAAAATAGAATATATGTGTTTAAGGTATTATGTATATCTAGAATACATCTATTTAGAAGATCATATTAAAGTCTAATAAGATTGCAGAATATATAGGAATCCAAAATAAAACGAGGAATGATGTTTGGAGTGGTTACGAGTTGCGTGCTAATCTCTAGAAGGGTTGTTAGTATCTGAATAAAAGGCATGAAGTAGCATTTGGATACTATTGTTACGATCCAATGAGGAACAATTTTGTTGATCTTCCATATAGAGTCGGCCTTTGTAGGCTGCCAGGTCAACATAATAAATGGGAGGTACAACTGATTGATTGGGAACTACTGAATAAATGAAGTTAGATGGTTAGAAAAAATAAACCAACCATGCCACTCAATTAGCCTGACCGAGTTCCATGATTACCAGTACCCGTCTAGGCGGAGGTGATGGTGGGATACCCCAGTTCCCTTCCATGCTGCTTGGTTCTCGGCTAGGACATTATGTTGCTCATTCATGAACACTTTCACTGAGTTAGTGTTTCATCCAAGAATCATAGGGATGATGCATACTTAAGCGCAATATCCATGCACCTACCAGTGACTGAGAGAGGCTTTATGTAGATGTCGAACATGGAAAGTAGATTGTAAGTGAGTGTCTCTAGGTCCTCTGAATTGAAGTTATTCTCGTTTGATGCATAGACTTGTTGGTCTCGTGCATCCTATAGTGATTGCATAGATATAAGTAACCTATAATGGGTGAACAATTATAGCTTCCATAATTGTGCCAACTGGAACATTCTATAATTGTAGTGTGATGTCACTTTTGCACTAGTATGAAAGTGATTTTTCAATTATAAGTTTCTTTTAAGCTCTTGCATGCATCCTTCAAAGGTTCTTACTCTTTCTTATGGACTTCATAAAATTTTCACTCATCCACCCCATCTCCAAATAAAATAGTCCTTTCATTCAATTCATTATCATTGATCTTCTTATACTCAAGCATTTTATTGCACATGTTTCATAGCTTTGAAATTATTTTTTGGTTATTAGAATCAGGTAAAATAATGCTTGACAATTGATGATAATTCATTACCATGATTTCCTAGATAATTCACACCCACTACAAAATACACAATGTCTAATACCTAGTTTGAAAAGATTTGGAACATACCTACATTTTTCCCACCTATCTTGGCACTAAATTTAAGAGAAAAAATTGCCATATATTGGGATGTGCATTTTGTTCCACTAGATTCACCATATTCATCACATTGTTCAAACAATCAAGATTCCATTGACATGCATATTTTGATCTCTCAACTTGGACCTAAAAATATACTGGTTCTCATAGAGATGATAGGATGATAAAAGTGTACTAATTGATTGTAATTAATCTTATAAATTCATGGCATCTCTTTTAAGGTATTTTACCAAATAACTCACTTGCCTTATCTATGCTTCCAATTATTATGTAAAAAAAAAGTTGAAATGGTGTAGCTACATTTTATGATACCCATATCTTCTATATGCAAGAATAACCTTATTTTTATGTAGTCAATCACTTTTATGGTTTCCACAAAACTTCTACCCTTGACATATATACAAATAAGCTTAGTATGAAAATTTATGTATAACAAAGTCAAAATATCTTATTCATAATTTATGAAGTAAGAATTATATATAGAGAAAAATAGTATGAGTGTTTTTAATATATTTTATAAAATATTATTCTTATAATTGGTCATTGAAATGAAGAAAATGGGGAAGGTTGGTTCCAAGATCTCTCGCGAAGATGGAACACAAGGAGACCTCATTTCCTTCAAGTTTCACTCAAGGAAACCCTAGAGATCTCAATCCAATGATGGGATGAAGGAAAGAGATCTGCTAAAGGTTGTCCTAGAGTATTATTAGGGATTAAAAAGGGTTTATCCACCAAGTTAGGGCTTGTAAAGACTAGTAACATGCAAGATCTAATGATGAAACTTAATGATATGTAAGACTACAATAAATGAACTAGAAATGAATGTAAATTAGAACAACAAATTTAGAAATCTGAAAGGTACACTTGGAAACCTGTAGCAACTTGAAACAAGATCTTAAAAAGTTTGAAATACTAAATTCAATGCACACTGGACTCCTACACTAGGCTACGTGTATCAGTCCCAGATTAGGGTTTCTAGGATAAAATAGGAACCTGGTGATGACAAGTCTAGATCTTCAAAAGTTTGGAAATGTGGCTATATTGGGACTCATTCACCAGAAGTGGTGTATCAGTCTTGCTTGGATTTTTTAGAGGATCAAGATCTAAATCTATTCTTCAATCTCTACTCTGTCTTCTCAACTTGATTTCCAACTTTGAAATGTCAATTTTTTCTCTGTAGATGTCTTTTAGTGGTCTTGTAAATAAGGTGACAACTTGGACAACTTTGCACACTTAAGAACTTCTTTTCAATCTTGCTCTTCAATGTATCTTCCACCTAAATCTACAAATCACACACTAAGGAGAGGAAAAAATGTTGTTTTGTTAGTGGAAAGGGGTTTTCCTTTCTCAAACCCCATTTTGGTAATCAAACATTGAAATATAATGAAATGGAAAGGAAGAATGATGAATGAACAAATATGCAATGTTGCGACTCACCAAACCCTTGAATAAAAGGCTACAAAAATGTATGAAATGGCTAACTTGAATGTCAATCTTGACACTTGCTTGAATGTAGTAGATCTTGAATTGAATTCTTGCTTGAATCATGAAACCCTACATCACAAATGTTAGCTCAAAAACAAACATGATGCATAATGTCTTTAACATGATGCTTGATACTTGAATAATACTAAAAAACACTTGATAATCAACTCTTGAATGCTCTTGAATTCTCTTGAATGCTTTGTAAATTATTGAATGCTCTTGTGAGCTCAAATTTTCTATAATGCATGAATACTTGAATTCTTAGGAGAAAATATTTGAAATAACCTTGTATTTATACTTGTTTAGGCCAAATTCCTCAAAATTACTACACTACAAGCTGACATCAGATCTAGGAGAATAAAATTCCACTAAGAATTTGAATTTAATTTATACACAGGACTCATACACCTGAACTTAAGAATTTGAATTTTTAATTTAGGCAAAACTTAGGTGGGACCCATATACCTATAGCAGCATATAAGTCCTAGAACACTCTAATTCAGGCTACATAACCGTGAAAAACATGTATAAATTATGATTGTGGCATTGTTTATGTTAACATTATCCTGAAAAAGATGCGTTTCTAATTTGCGCCTGTGAATGCAAAAGGCATGGGGCCAAACTGGCAAGATGCCCCACCTTAATTAATAAAATATAGATTGGTGTGGAAAGGCAAGAAAACACTTTACAACACCCTAAATAGGCAGTTTTTCACAATTCATAGTCCATTTTATTTTATAAGGGCCCAAACAAGTGGGAGTAATGGAGAGGGATGTTACTTCCTTCTATACTTCCATTTAGCCCCATTTCCAGTGGGAGATGGGAGGAACTTGGTTTCAAACTCACTAAAGTGGAAGAAAAACTCCCAAATTTAGAGGCCTCAAATGCACCAGTGACAATGAAGTACCAACCAGAGGTTGCAGCAAAAGCCCCCTAGGATCAAGATCCTATGGAAAACCAACATAGGCACAAAAGAACTGGGGATAACTTTAAAAAACCCCCCTCGGAAAAGGTGTAAAATCTTGGTGAATCTTGTATATACTTCTAGAAAAAATATTAATTTTATTAGTGATTTTTTATTTTTATTTTTTTTCAAGAAAAGATAATAATCTCGATTAGTGATTTTTTTGTAATTGCTAGAAGTTTGTGGAAAATCTTGGCTAATTGTGATTTTTTAAAAACTAATAAAATAATATCATCAGTGATTGAAACCTATTTTCAAACCAATTAAATATTTCCATTGGCGAATTAAACATTTTTTCAACCCAATAAAATATTTCCATTGGAAAATTAAACTTGGTTTCAAAACAAAAAAATAAAAATAAAAAAATCTTGGCGATTAAAATTTTATTTCAAACCAAAAAATAATTTTCATTAGCAAGTTAAACCTATTTTCAAATGAATAAAAACCTATTTTCAAATGATTAAAAGAAAGCATTGGAAAATTAAACATAATCTCAAGCCAATAAAAAAATTCAATGGCAAAATAAACTGGTATGCCAATAAAAAATAATATCAAATGCTACAATTATATATTGTTCTATTCTGGGATAAATTTTCCACACATTGAAACTCCCTCATAAAGTGTTTGAAATGGGGACAAGTGTCAACATATTTAGTATGTCAGAAGTGAGATGTTAGCACAAATTAGTATAACTCACAACTGTTAGATGAATTTTCAATGGATGGATGTAGTTACATTCCAAAAGCAAATCTTTGAGGCACTAGACTTGCAAATTGAAACCTCTTGAATAACATTAGAACCATTAAATAAAGACACATGGAAAGATCATAGCCCACCATTCCTTACCTTCATATCACTCATCACAACAATCAAAATAAATAACAAAACTTTTGTACGATGGCATGATATAAAGGATAAACTCGTGTTCATCGCACTTCACTAAAGTGGAACCAAAGAACAAAATATCTTTAGCAATAAGAGATATGAAAGGAAACAAGCATATCACTAATCACGAAAATGATACATGGAGACCAAAAACATTATGTGATGCATGATACAAGAGAAAACCAAGGTGCATTGCTCATCACAGTAATGAACCTGATGGGTTGAAGGATTTTGGCAATGAGAAATACAAGAACTGAAGTGGTAGAAATTTGCACATGCATAAAGTTTATTTTAAAAGAGGGACCACCTCGGAAGAATGTAGGACCAAGGCTTAAAAATTAAGAACATTTTACACAAAGGATGTAAAGGAAAAAATTATATCTGCAAATCAATTAACCCATGACTATTTGATGAAGGAGATGCGAACGTACACATATTCATTATGTCTACAAATCAATATAACCCATGACCATTCAATGAATTTTTGATGGACGGTTGTAGTTGCATTTCGAAAGCAAATGTCTAAAGCTTTAGACTTGTGAATTCAAACCTCCAAAATAACATTAGAACCGTTAGATTTCCAAAAATCAATGGTTGACATTTTATTGTTTATTAAATGATTTAAAGTCATGAATAATTTTTTTTGAAATAATATTGTCACATCAAGTGGTGAACTAAATGTTAAGTGATGAGTATTTGATGTCATTATCTTTGTTCTAACTTTTATATATACTTCACCAACTTGATGTTCTTCATATCATTTATAATATATTTTACTTTAATTTATTTCTTCTCTATTCTCAATTTGACTATGATATGGACTCTTCATGATGTGAAATATATACACCATGAAACAATTCCTTATGTATGGATTTTACAATTCTTGGTGTGTAGGTTGATTTATAAATATCTTGAAATTAATCTCAAACCCATATTTCTCCAAAGAAAGCATAGTCAATTATGGCTTTAACCTCATAATTTTCACAAAATGGACATTGTGAAAGTTATGATGTTTTTTGACATAAACATCTAGTTTGGAAACATAATCAAAGAAAAGTGTTTGTGGTGAAATCAATTCACTTAAGTAAAGATAAATTGACAAAAGAACCACACATGACTATTTGGAGATTGATTGCTCCTGTTGAACAGCCTGATCTTCCAGGTGCTATAATTTAGCCAAGCTTTGAACTCATAAGTGGTGAAGAAACAAATCTTATTAATAGTTTAAGAGCCTCCATTTTTGGAAACAAGGAAAAAAACACACAGTGGAGAAACATAGCAACTATTTTAGATGAAGAAGAGGAACACATTGACATTGAGGTTGGAAGGCCCCTATTACCACCACCCACATGGAAATAAATATTTTCCTTTCTCCCATAAACTTAAATTGTTTTCAAATGATCTCATGAAAAATTACGATCCCTAAGCCAAGGTCTATAAGTCCTCACTTTAGGCTTAGGCATCTCACTCCAAAAGATCTTAAGAAACACCTTCGAGTAGTTCACAAGAATAGAAATAGATTGGTAGAAAACTTTTATAGATGCATTTTGTGGTATAGTCTAGAATTGTATGCATTCTTTTGGAGTAAAAATCTTGGTCTTTTTCATGATACTCAATTCCTCTAAATGATTCATCAAACTGTCAAAATCCATAGAGGAAAATCTCTAGCACTCCATTTTAGACATGGGAATTGTAGAACAAGGTATGGTCAAAAGTGGGCTTCAATATTTTACCGTAATCATTACACTTTGATGAGAAAATTTTATGCCTAAGATAGGAGAGCTTGAACAGGTTTGAAGATTGCCATCCATCCTCTCATTTTCTAAATAATTGAGTCTTTAGGATTCAAAAATTTATAGGTCTAGCATCATTCTCACTACCTTGGTCTTGTTGAAACAAAA
>VDFB02271358.1:489700387-489721063 GCA_007258455.2 Sequoia sempervirens
TACTAAAAAAAAGTTCACCGTGCTCAGGTCATACAAGAGTTGCTATGTTATGTTTTTCTGACAAAAACAACAGCAATTTGTGTACATCCCTCTGTTGAATCCCTTAATCTCAACCATTTTGAAAATAAATTAGTAGTTTAGAAAGTAGACTCAGAGCACTTCAATCCTTGTTTTCGTTTCATCTCAAAATTTTGAGTGTAACTATCCTCAATTTCACGTCCAAGGTCAGCATTTCCTGATTTCAAAAAAAAGTGGCCACTTAAGCCCCCTTTTTGGGAACCATCTTGGTGCACTTACCCCAAGGTTGTTAAAAGATTCACTAATAAGTCACAGTATCATAGGCAAAAACTTTTCCTAACTCTAGCTTCATTTGCATGCACTAGAAGTCGAGTGATGAGTCTTTAAAGATCACTTCTTTGTTTAAAAAAAAAAGCTTCTCCACTACACTACATACCCAAACTAAATGGGTCACTCCTTTAAGTATCTTAACATGAAATTTCATGTAGACGCAAGGGTTAGCTTCACAAACATTCCCACCTTAACCTCTGTTAACAAGCCTATAAAAGCTCTTACTCAATGGCTTGCAAGCATAAATGGAGTTACCGAGCATTAAAGACCACTCTAGAAGGATAATGCTTAGCTTGGCTCAAGGATATCTACATAATAATAATCTAAGAAAATATGTATTAATACTAATTACGCAATCGAGGTCACAACATAAACTCATTTACGACATAAGAAGTGATGAGTTCAATAGAAAGATGTCTCGGTCGCAAAACAATTAATGTTCAACCTTGATGATGTCACTTTCCCCTAAACGACTAGCTTGACCTTAAACAACATGAAATGGACTTTAAACAACATCGACAACTTGTCGAATCGAGAAATAAACTTAGACCAAAAGGGTCAAGTATCACTTGCCTGACTCAAATAGGTTTACCATTTTGCACCAACACTAGACCTTAGATGGCAACAACCTATTATTTTTCTTGTATCTATACCCTTCTCTCTGATGATGCTCTCCCTACCTTTCTCCGAGTGGCGAAAACTTGTTCCCTGAATGCATCTTGCAAACACCAACTTGAGATTAATTTATCATTAATCATTTCATAATCCTTATGAAACCATCACATCTTGACAATTTTTAAACACATGTCAATTTTGAGTCAAATAAAAACAACTCATGAAAACATTAATTTTTCTAGACATTTTTACTAAATATCAAATCATTGAATCATGTGTAATCATTTACTAATTACTTCAAAAGTAAAAAGTAAAACATAGTTAAAGTTAGGGTGTAACAACAATTATTTTATTTACTTAATAGTTATTTTATTTTAATTTTTTTTTATTGGTAAATTACTGCTAAGGGGCAACACCCATTGCTTTTGACTGGAGCTATGAACCAGTGAGGCCACATATGGGGGACCTCATCCCCAATATCTCCATAACCATTGCTACCCAACACTATAGTGGCAATCCTGATGGTGTTGTAACTGTCAACTTTAAGCTTTTGCTCCACTAGTGCAAGCTGAGGCGAGAAACACTTCCGTTGTTGTCTTTATTGACCACCTGCAGTTCCTTTCTCCCTACAACATTCCCACAATCCATCATGGGATTCAAACCTTAGACAACCCAATAGCTGCCCTTGCAACTTAACCGTTGCGCTACAGGGTCAACCCCTTATTTTACTTTAAAATTATTTTATTTATTGAAGAGCTATTCTATAGTTTTACATTTTAAAAATAAATGTGTGACTCTAAATAGTCATATTTTATTTGATGTCGTTGTAGAATGCCTCTAGACATAATTATACAAACTTTTTATTAACTTTATTTTGAATCTTTCAATAAAATCTTATCTCGAAATAGTAATTTATTGTACTTCAAATATTATAGAAGATAATTGATGTATATTTTTTCATATTTATTATTTTTCCTTATAAATTTCTAAAATTTTATATTTAAAATTATTATTACCTTTTAAGAATAAACTTTGAATTTCACTAATATAATATATATATATATATATATATATATAATTTTTAAGATAATGATTGTATTATGAAAAATATACATCTATTAATTTTTAATTGCAAAATAGATACTATTAATAGAATGCTTCATAGAATCAAAGAATATTAATACTAAATGAGATAAAACGATTTTCACAATGAGAGGAGACAAAAGCAACTATAAATGAGTTCGTTTTCCTAGCGACCCTTGTAGCACACGCGAGTTTCTCGATACTGTTTCCTGTGGATGTCATTAGAAGGTTGAATCTCGCACGTTATTGAATTGAGAGATGAATAATATAGACGGGGACGTTTACGATCCTCGGTGGCAGCGCCTACAAGCAACGATAAATATGTCTCTGACTATGTGTTTGTATTGTGCACAACCTTCGTAATGTGGACGCAATGAGGTCGACTGTTACCAACTCTACTCCAAACACGAAACACCAGCTCTCGCCAGTTTGTGTTTGTTTCTGCCAGTTTCGGCTGTATTTAAAAGGTTAAATTGAAGAGAGGCCGTAAATTGGCATGTGACGAGCTCTCGCCGCCACTCAACCTGGCAAAAAGCATGTCTGTAGAGGTTAAGGTTTAACTCTTCATTTCGACCGCTGTACAAATCCACTGTCTTCGTATTGAATGGCAGCTGGCGAAATATCTTTTCTGGTGTCCATAAATAACTTCAGAATATTAGTGGCTGTAAAGTTCAAAAGCAAGTAAATGATAGTGAGGATGATTGAATTTGTGTTGTGCGCGATTTTCTTATGGGGTGTCTCTGGTGGGGGGGCTGTGGAAGTCAAGCCGGGCTCATGGCAGCTAGTCGTTAGAAATGGTGGCGTGTCGGCTATGCATATGACCACGACGTACAAAGATACAGTCGTTATGTTCGATCGGACGGACTACGGTGCTTCTTAACTGCTGCTGGACAAGAGGCGCTGCAGAGATGATCAGAGGGACTTGGCGATGAAGCACGACTGCTGGGCGCACTCGATAGAGTATAACATTGCTTCCAACAGACTGAGGCCCCTTATGGTCATGACCGACACGTGGTGCTCCTCTGGGTCGTTTGCTGCCAACGGTGACTTGTTTAGCACCGGCGGATACAACGACGGCGGAAAGGCTCTTCGGTCTTTCCAGCCCTGCGGTAGTTCTGCATGCGATTGGAGTGATTCGCAGCCCAACAAACTTGCAGTGAATCGATGGTATTCATCGACTCAGATCCTTCCTGATAACAGAATCATCATTGTGGGCGGCAGACGGGCTTTCTCCTACGAGTTCGTGCCAAAGAATGCCGGGGAGGAGTCCTATAAGCTGCCGTTTTTAACGCAGACGACTCTTGTCGGCGCGGAGAATAATCTGTATCCTTTTCTTCACCTCTCCTCCGATGGAAATCTGTTCATATTTGCGAACAAGGACTCCATATTGCTTGATTACAAAACAAACCGTGTGGTAAAGAAGTTTCCCACGATGGTAGGAGGGGCCAGGAATTACCCCGCGTGCGGCTCGTCTGTAATGCTGCCATTGACGGCCTCCGATGGGTTTAAAAGAGTCGAAATCCTTGTATGTGGCGGTGCTCCTGAGAACGGCTTCACCTATGCAAACGCTGGGAATTTTGTCCCCGCCCTTCAGAGCTGCGGAAGAATTGTAATTACAGATTCCAACCCTGGTTGGGCAATGGAGAACATGCCTGCTCCGAGAGTGATGGGTGACATGCTCATTCTGCCCAATGGAGAGATTCTCATTATAAATGGGGCAGAGAGAGGAACCGCCGGATGGGAGCTGGGAACGAACCCGGCGCTCTCTCCATTCCTCTATAGGCCTAATTTATCGCGCGGTCATCGATTCTCCTCTTTGGCACCCTCCACCATTCCAAGAATGTATCATTCCAGTGCAAATGTTTTGCCTGATGGACGGATTTTCGTCGGGGGATCCAATCCGAACGTTCGATACGTTCTGTCTGGAACTTATCCGACAGAACTCCGCCTGGAAGCATACAGTCCCTATTATTTAGATAGAGCCTATCAGATCTACAGGCCTAGAATAGCCGCCTTATCTTCCTTTTCAATAAATTATGGGAAAACCGTCACCGTTCAGTTCACTGTTTCCAATTACACTCCCGAGAATATTCAGTTCCATTTGTACGCACCCTCCTCCACAACTCATTCGTTTTCAATGAACCAGAGGCTGCTCACTCTTGCAGCGAATTCTCCGAAATCTGTAAGAGGAGTATACTACACAGAGGTGACAGCACCTCCAAATTCCGCAACGGCGCCAGCGGGGTACTACATGCTTTTCGTGGTTAATAACGGAATTCCAAGCGTGGCCAAGTGGATTCATTTGTCTTAGAAGCTAAGCTACATTCTTTACTAAGCCGAGCATCGTAGTAAGCTTGTATTATAATTGTTCATTATGTACTGTTTTTATAGTGCCGTAAAATATAACTGTAGATAGAGGACGTGCGGCCATTCTTATATAGTATGAAAACCAAAATCTGAAGCGACAGTGCGCTCTCTATCGTCTCAATCCGATTGTAATCAGCTGTAATTCCAACGAGTTGTGCTCGTATATTTTCAGAAATATTTAATAAAATCGTCGAAAGGCTAGAAATGTGTTTGTGCCGATAACCTTTCAATTTATAATCTTACCATCGGAAACTGAGGACCACAGACCAGAAACGCGAAGACGAAAATTGAATTGAAGTGGGCGTGCTTTTCTTAGAAAGTGTAGTTATAATGCTATAATGCTCACTTTCAAAAATAGCAGGCATGTGCGACAGCTTGACGATCGAAAGCAATTTGAAAGTGATGTTTAACTTGCACTAATATTCGAATAAATCAGTAAAATTCAAATAAATTCATTTTATTTAATATAGCTATAGTTAAAAGAGAGGAAACGTAGGTATTGGGAAAATAAAATAAAGTATATTATTATATTTCTTTATATTAGATAGAGATGACTCAAACATTTATATTGCAATTCAACTTTTACATCCTTCTATTTTTTAATGGGTAGAATACACTTCCTTTTATAGTTCTGTGTTGCACGTGTAAAAGAAATTTCTAATAGTTCCTAGTGTTTTTTAAAATGTTGAAGGTTATATTTTTAACATAATTCTTTCTTTTAAATTTTTTTTTTTTGGAATCTTGTTTCTTAGTAATATTTTGTGTTAATATTGAATAGAAAAAATAAAAACTAAAGATGAAATATAAAGGAGAGGAGAACATTATATTGTGATGTGTAGAAATGTGCACAACTTCATCATTTAGCTTATGTCACACTCTTGGTGATTATGCTAAATATTTGATTATTACTGAAACAATAATTGAAAATTGACAACCATAGGTTGATCACCATCTCAAATGTTATGGATATGAAGCTTTAAATACATTCTTTTAACATGAAAAATGAAAGTGTTGTCAATATGTATGGTACTTTTACTATCGCAAAATGTCAATAGTAGTAGAATGGTAGGCAATTGTAAGCTCCCGTAAGATATTTTAAATCTGAATTGCTTATTTTCTTTCTTCCTTCAATGTTATATACTTAACCTCACAACAAGGTGATGATGTAGATGTTTGTTTTCCAATATCCCATGTATGGAGACAAGAAAAAGATTAAACACATATCCACGTAAAGATGCATTGTCATTAAAATCATCATCTAAAGTTAATCTCTAAAGTACATTCAAGAAATTGAGGACCTAGAACCATACTGAGCTCGATAGTGGATTATTCTATGGATGTATCACAAAATTCCTTTTTCTCTCAATGAATGTGTTTGTTTTCCCTCATACAAAAGTATAGATACTAGATTAATTGTAGAATATGTGTTTGGTTTTCTATGTGTTAGGTAAGCTAATTTGCAAATAACTTGTCTATAAAACATGAAATCTATTTTTTTGAAGTACAACCTTTAAAAACCATGATTTGAGATCAAAGTAAAATTGAATATAGTTTTGAATCAATCATTCTAAACTATTATAAGAGATCCAGTGCCTATTTTGAGTATGAATGACATAATTTATCATCTAGGTTATAAAATTTGAAATGAGGAGAATAGTTCAACTCATACATATTTGTTATATAATGTATGCTAAATTTATGATTTCAAAGCATCAATGAGATTTATATTAGGAATAGTAATTATCAAAGAGTCCACATAAACTATGAAAGGAGTAATTCACCTTAGGTGCTATTTTCACAAAGTAATTGGGTCTATCTTTCTAAAATAACAAAAATACAAACTATCTATCAATCTTCGTATTCAAGGATATTTCCACTTATTTAAGATCAAATGTTGAATTAGTCAACTTTTAAACAAGATTATGATAGCATAGTTGAACAAAACTAAGTGGTTGACCTATATAAATCTCTTCATGGGGATCTCTATTAAAATATATCATTCAAATCCATTTGATGAATATTCCAATCAAAACTACTCCTCAATGATACATCAAGTCTAATATTATATTATAATCAATAAAATCCCTTTGACTTAAACCTTTGGAAACTAGAATCTTGATTTCACATTTTTATGGTACAATCCAATTTAACTTTTATTTTACAAATCTATTTGTATCCAATATTATTATTACATTTTGGAAGGGTCATAAACCCCTATGTATGATTTTTCATCTATGCACCATCTTTGAATTTCATGATGTGTTCCTATTCTTCCTCACCTTTAGCTTCTTCATACAAGACTAGGTATATTGTTTGAATCACATTTTCTATAAGTATACCCTCATACAATATTTCTCTATGTTCATAAATGTCTTAAATGCATCTTATAAATTTTGAAATATTTTTTATCATTTTCATTAGTATCATCTTTATGTAGAATGAAATGTTGATTTCTTTCATTGTGATCTTATTGAACACCAATGTGTACATCACCATCATAATATAAAAATTATATTAGTAGTTTTGATTAAAATAAGACTGGAAGGGACAGTACCCATTTAGAAAATAGCCATTAAGGAAAATGAGGGGCTTAGAAGAAATAAAATTCCTAAAAAACTAAAGCATAAACTAAAACTTAAACAATTCGACTAGCAAAAAAAAAGCAATAGCACACCAAAAAAAGACCAGCATGGGACAATAAAACACACATAGGTCTCCCAATAACTTGAGACCATTCATTGCCTTCTAGTCTTGAGCTAGGAAGTGGAACTTCTCCTTAAAAGACAAGGGGAATTTTGTCATAGCCTGAGTATCCACCATGGCATCTAGAGCCAAGATGTCCACCAATTTACCTTTCTGCTACTTGTGACCATCATCATTCCCTTCCTCAACCAGCCATTTTCCATGGCCCTTCTTAATCTCTTGTTGAAAGATATGAATGGTGAGGGCGATGTTCTGCATGATCGCCTTACTATAATCAGCGATTACTTGGAGGCACTACATGGTTTTTTCTTGTTCCTATGTATAGCATCAATCTCCATTTATAAATTCTTTTTGCTCTCCTTCGTGCCAATGATAGCTCTCAACTCTTCCAACTCCTTATCCCATCCAGCCCAATGCTCAAACAACTTAGCTATGGAGGCTATCCTATCCCAACGGCCCTTGTCCTCCACCTCCTCAAGGCACGAAACTTGCTGCTACAACACCTAATTTTCCATAATCTAGATTCTCTCTGTTTCATAGAAAAATAGGGCTCACCAAAATGAGTCAACAAGATGATGAACCACTATGTTTCTCTATCAAAACATGTAATTATGAGGGCCAAACTGCCTAAATAACAATCAAAAATCAATCCTAATTGTTATAGCAACTATGAAGGGAGTTTTAAGAGGTTGGAATGGTGTGTACCTCATTGTAAGAAGGTTGTTTTTAGGGTACAAAGAACTCATTTGCCTTTAGTGGAAAATGGATCCCTGCAAGTTTTTTTGAAACTGAGATCTGGGTTTTGTTCCTTGATTCATGCACTCTCATATCCTCGGTTGTTAGTTCTCGAAAGTCTAAAAAAAAAATTGTAGCCTTCTTTCTATGTTCTTGCACTATGAATGACAACTTTTGCAACTTGACAACTTTGACAATTTTGCTTCAAACTTGTTATCCACTTGATCGTCAACCTATAAATCTACAAGCACGCATTCAAGGGGAGAAAAACATGTTGATTTTTAGTGAATAGGGGTTTTCCTAGGTCAAACCCCTTTTAGGTAATTAAACCAAACGATGAAATAATGAAATTGAAGCATGAACAGGAAACTTGAAGTGATGATACCTTTGAAGTTGTCTTGGAGTATAAATCTACAAACTAACATGATGTGGCCATGAAGAATGTAGATCTTGATCTCAAATAGGATGTGAAACAATGCTTGTCAGGTAGATTCTCAATGCTATCAACAATCTTAGCTCAACAACATGCTTGAATGCACTATGCCTTTGACATGATGAAATGGCCTTGAATTCCTGTGCAATAAGACTTCACTAATTATCTGCTTTTGAATGCTTTGAAATGCTCTCGTAAATTCTATAATGTTGTTGCTCTTGATCTCATGAACTCACATAAATTTTTGCTAGGTTGCTTAGGATGAAACTATGTGAATTAACCCCAAAATTCAAATAATTCAAGCTGACATCATATCTAGGATTAAAAATCATTATGATCCTTACACAACAAAATTAAAAATGGGGTGTCCTATGTGAGGAGGACCCATTATCCACTAAAGGTGAATGGGTCCTTGCACAACTTTCTAGGACCGTGCTTCGGGGGGATGAAGGAACATCAAAAACCCATTTCAAAATGCATAAAAAAGGGGTGTCCTATGAAGAGAGGACCCTTCACCACTAAAGGAAAATGGATCCTAGCACCATTTTCTAGGACCTTGATTTTACCAAATTAAATTTTATGCAATTTGATTAATGGGTGTGAGGATGGATCCTCAAAAAATGTAATTAAGAGGGCTTGAATTTAAATTAAAGGGAACCATTAGGCCCAATTAATTGATAAACCCCTATATAAGTGTGAAAGTGTATTACAACACATTACAACAAATTAAATAAGGTATAATTTAAGTACATTTCATTAAAAAGGGGCCTTGATTAATGTGAATGTGTGCAACATATTACAACACTAAACCAAGGTATTATTAAGTTAATTTTATGTCAATTACTCCCACATTAAGTGTGAAAAGGGGCTACTTTTTTTATGCTACATTTTTCCCCCACTTTAGTGAGAGTTTTCCCCCATGAAAAAATCATAGTAAAGTAGGCATTCAAGACACTTAAGTATGCAACAATAACAAAGGTACATAGTCATACCCTATCAAAGGCCAAGAAAAATAGAGAAAAAAAAGGATCAAGCACAGCCATTCCAACATAATGTAGAAAGGGGTTTTTTGTCTTTAAAATGCACCACTCACTCTGGGGTAGTGGAACTTTAGTCTATCCACTGAGTGAGTTGTCCCAAATTGCTTGCTCACTCTAGGGTAGTGAAACCTATCTATCTATGCTAGGTGAGTTTTCCCAGACATACATGATCACTTTGGGGTAATGGAACCTCCGTCTATCCACTAGGTGAGTTGTTCCAACAAGGTGGAAAATGAGAGAAGTTGTCCTCTTGAAAACTTCAATAAGGTGTAATGCCTTTTGTAAATTCTTTTGAATGTCATATCCGTAAGTTTTTGTTAAAGGGGATTTTTCTTTGTTCATATAAGGTCTTCTTCTTAGGGAACATCATTACTAATGTCTCCAAGAGAGGAAAATTCAAAAAGTACCAGATTGCTACTTATGGGATGCCTCTCGCTTCATGCCATGCCACTAAGAGGAATCATATGCTTTGAAATATCACTCTTTGAGGAAATGAAACCCAATGACACCACCAAGAAAGAGGAAATACCACAAGGAAAAGAAAATCATGCCATAAAATATTCTAAAAGATGTCATTGATGTATGCCCCCACTTTAAAGTGATTGCTAACACCATTGTTGTGAGCAATTGATTTAAAGTATCCAATGTTTTCTTCTTAGGGAATCAGATCTTTCCTCAGAAAACACTATGCCAAGTCATATGTTTCCAAAATAAAGCTATGCCATGAAATAGGAAGGAAGGGTTTCCCCCAAAAATACATAAGGGATCTATGGATTTAGGGTTAGTATGTCTTTGCTACATTGTTGCTTCTAGAGCTCAAAACTGTCATCATTCCCCAAATACTCATAGAACTAGAAGAATGACACAAAGAGAATGAAAAATAAAGAAAAATCCTTTCAGGTCAACATAGAAGAGACCTAAATGTATCAATGCCTTGCATCATCCCCAAAAGGAAAACACAAGAAAAATGAAAAAGATAAAGGAAAAGATTTTGGATTAAAATGGAAGAGCCCTAAATGTCTTGATGCCTTGTGTCATCCCAAAAAGGAAAACATGAGACAAATGAAAAATATAAAGGAAAAGTTTTTGGTTCAACATGGAAGAAACCTAAATGTCTCGATGCCTTGCATCATCCCCAAAAGGAAAACATAAGACAAATGAAAGGATAAATAAATTATGATATAGAGAAGAATGTAGGTACATATAGAGGAATGTCACAAGAAAAGAGAGAAGATACATCAAACAAAACATCACGGGGGATCACATTACACACATGCAATTGCATAAAGGAACATGAAAAATAAAAAGACTAGTAAGGCACATTTGAGCTAACCTAATGCAGGTCATTCACATCCCAATGTCGGTCTATATAAATGGAAAGTGGACAACTAGCCAAAGGGACAAGAGCAAGTGCTAAACTAAGGGAAGTACTAGGGGTAAAAGCATAAAGTTGTGTCACACTTTTTAAAGGAAATAGCCATCAATGATCCAAATTTTAAACTTAAATCACTAAAAAGTGACATATTATATGTTTTGAATTTTGAAATGATGTAAGCTAATGAACTATTTCTTTTTTATTATATTTTATTCTTGTGTTTTTTTTTTTTAAATTAAAAAATTATTTGAATATAACTTTTTACAAATTGACACTATATTTTAGTTGCTAAAAAATGAAGTCACATGAGACGTCAACCTTTATATAGTAATTTTTATTTATTTTCCCTCAATTTTCTGTGTGTATTTATAACTTGAAACTTTAATGCATGGATATATTTTTTCCAATTTTTATAAATATATATTTTTAAATAAATATTAAAATGTGTGTGTATTAAACCATAGTTGTTTCCATTTGATGTCAAATTTCATATTATCTATTTATCTAAAATGGAAAGAATATTATACCCTTTACATATAGATTCTTTTATCTAGTGCTTCATATTTTTTTCAAAATTGTTTAATAATTTTTACTATTGTTTGTTATCATGGTAATCAACCTAATATTTTTTGTTGATAACCTACTTTTAGTAAAAATAAAAGGAAAAATATAAATAATAATTTAATTATTAATATATATATATATATATATATATATATATTTGACAACTAAACTAATGGATCTACAAAAGGGTATTTTTTATATTTTTAAAAAAATGTTATTTACATGAGTAGAAATTATTAAAACATCGATTTTTTCAAATAAATCTATTTTTTAGGTAAATTTTCCTCACAATGGTGCTACATATGCATTTAGCCAACAATTTTAGTTGGAAAAGTTGTGGATATATCTAACTTAGCTAGAATGAATCTTACAAGATCATATGTTTGACCAAAATATATTTTTAGTTGGAAATACTTAAATTGACTTGTGCTAATAAGTTGGTTGAAAGTGTGACACAACTTTGTACTTTTAGGTCCCAAGTTTGACACTCTTTTTAGGAGATTTGTCATTTAAGCTCATAGAAAAAGAAAACAATGTGTTTAACTCATCACACACTTGGTCATCAATCTTTGTAATGTCAATGCCATCATCTAGATTAATCACAATGGGAGGTCGAATGACAATGTCCATGGAAGGTTCTTGTTTATGTTATGGCGAGGGTATAGGATCATCATGCATTGCTTCAAGTAAGTTAAGATTTTGATTTTCAATGTTGTTATTTTCTTCTTGAGTTCTTAACCTATGAGAAATAACACAACATCTATGCCTACACTCTCTAGAACTTTGATTTCATTTCAATTTATTGTCAATTTGTGTTTGTGTAAGAGTCAGTTTGTCAATCATAGGTTCCTTCTCTTATTTTGTAGCAATAGAAGAAACAGCAGGAGGTTGTTCAACCACTTTCTCTTTAGCTTTGTAAACTTTTTTGACTCTATGAGGGAAAACGAGATTTTTTTGGTTATCTCATGGTCTCTTGTATGAAATGGTAGGAGGTTGTTCTTGGATATTCATAAGGGCTCTCAATTCAATCATTTCTTCATCTGGGATAGGTGTTTCAGTCATAGTTTGAGGCATGTTTTGAAGGGATAATTCTGCTATTTTTTTTTGCTTGAAATTTTGATATGATTTGAAAAATTAGTCCTCACGTGGTTTAATAGGTTCCATAGGCTCAAGCCAAAATAAATGTAATGAAAATTTTCCCCAGGCTAACGCAGGATTAAATCAACTATTGTGCATAGTAAAGATATCATTGCCAAATGAAAAATTTAAACATTTATGCACAACCAAATGGATGGAATCCATGGATCAAAGCCATGGATATACTAACTTAACATGAAATTATTTGATTATGGGATGATGGTGAATGAGACATTTAACATTTTCGGTCCAACTTTTAAAGGAGATCTATCGAGCCCATCGTAGGACAAGCAAAACCATTATGTGTCTTGATCCATGCATTTGATTTATCATATGTACCTTGATATATTTCATACACAAATAGGAGTTCTTTAGTGATCACATTCTCTCCACAAATGGGATCAATTAATATCCCATTAGTGGGCTTATCATTGGTTCGGCTAGCTATGTAAAGAGGACCATTAGGTGCACATTTAAGTATGTCATTTTGTGAAAAAGCAATGTCAAGGGGCTTCTTAGTCGAGCCCTTACGAGGTCTAGCTTTGATAAATGCTACTATTTGAATTGGTTTTTCTTCATTTATGTTTTTTTCATCTATGTCAACATTCATGACATCATTTTTCATTTCACTAGCTTCAATAAGCTTAACTGTGGAATGTATGATATTATTGTCTTGTTTATTCAAGTAATCATGAAAGAAGTAGCTAAGGCTATAGAAAATTTGTGTTGTGTTTCTAGTTTTAAGCATTTTCCTTAGATTTTGTATAATAGGAACTGTAGACACCTAAAATTGTCCTAGCCTGCATTTCACATCAATTGCATCAAAAACCCTAAATTCCTCTATTAATTGAATTATAATACATTATTTGGGTATGTGCAAGATCATGATGGGCCAAAAAGGGGTGATATGTAAGTGATATGATGGCCCATGTGGCTAACGATTTTTTTTTTACTCAAAATTGATGAAATGAAAAGGGTTTTTAAAGGAGATTCTCAACTTTCCACCAATATAAATTATGCTTTACTTTGAATTTAATAAATAATTATTATTCATTTTCCATTTGAATTACAACTAAAGTCCTTATTGATAGGCTAAATGAAAAACATCTATAGCTTTCAAATGATATCAAATTTTTTGAATCTAAAATATGTGTAACATTCTATGATTCACATACTATAGGATTAAAAAAACAGAAGGAATTTCATGAAGTTTTGACCAAGTTAAGGTGGTCAGACATACGATTTTTTATATTTTTTATAAGTTGTAATAAAAAATTCATAATTAATTATTTACTCGGAAAAAAATTACAAAAAAATATGCATCACATCAAGACATGAGTCCTCTATTTATATATAAAATCTTATAAAAACATATTATCATTTTATTGTGGTTAGGGTGGTGGACAAACACCTATTTCTTATTTTCCCGAAATTTAAGTACTATTGCATTGAAATTTCAAATTTTCACCAAATAGATTTTAAAAATAAAAATAAACCTAGTAGTTTAAAAACTACATTCAATTTTCTACATATTTTATTCTTACATATTTTTGAAATAATATAGATAACTTATTCAAATTTTTAGGTCAAGCTGCCTAACTCTGATTTTTCTTAATTTTTTGCCACTTAAGGGCCTATTTTTTCAATGATCATCCTGCACATACCCATTTAATTAATTCACCTTTTCATCAATTTTGACCAATTGAATAAATTTAATTTATTTAATAAAATCCTAATTTTAACGTTATTTCTCTTTATTAATTAAATAATCAATTATTATTAAATTATGCCACTAATTCCCTTTATTCACCTATATCAATTAAATTATTAAAACATAATATTTTAATTAAATCACTTTCACTCCAAAATTTGAATAATTGAATTTAATTATTCAAATACATCATCAAAATTTAAATCAAACAAAAACCACTTTGTTTGCAAAAGTCAAACTTGATTTGCATGTTCAACTGCAAAAAGAATTAATTAATTAAATCAATTAATTAATTATCCTCACCCACTTTCATGATTGAGAAAATTGCTCCAACATGATTTCCTCACCCACTTTCTTTAATTTCTCAAATTTTTCCACCTATTTCCTCAATCCCATTGAAGGCTCCAACAGATTTCTTTAATTTCATGAATCACTCCATCTATTTCCTCAATCCCACTGAACACTCAAAATGATTTCTTCAATCATAGGAATTACGTAATCAATTTGCATAGATTATGCCCATCTAAATTCTCTCAACATCTTTCAACTATTGATCAAGATATTATATTACCTGATCTAGAGCATTCATTCAAAATCAAAAATTCTATATAACAAACATCTTTCCTCTCAAAAAAGGATTAGAGAATCAATGTAGCTTATGGAATGAAGTAATGCTACGATCTTAATTGACATCGAAAAAGCTTCAAACCACATCTTCAATCAATACACACACATTCTTCAAGCTCTCACACACATAATGGAGACTTCGTATTGAAAATTGAGCATTCCAACATACGTCAATACATATACACTTTGACACAAGATGGTAAAGCTATTTCATTTTGAATTCATTGTTATTTCTTTTTGTCAATTTTGTTCTTGAATTCTTGGTTTTATAGTTACATTTTCTGAGTAATGGGCATAAACCAATTAGCATTTTTATGTTTATATTAGTTTCTAATAATCAATTTGATCTATTGCATCTTCCCAATTTCCCCCTTACACATTTTGGCATGCCTAGTGGGACCACGGTCCTTACCACTAACAATTTTTTGAGCTAAAATTAAAGTTGCAGGTTCCATAAGCTCACTGGAGAAATCTTTACACATAGGCTCTAGAAAAATTTTGCACTTGACTTCATGGTTTTGGCGTACTTGACAATGTTTTCAGTGCTTTTGAAATTTTATTGAGCTTTTGTAGAAATACATATGGGTATGTGCAGGATCATCATGGAAAAAATAGGCCCTTAAGTGGCAAAATTTTTAGAAAAATCAGTGTTAGGAAACTTGACGTAAAAATTTGAATAAGTTATCTATATTATTTCAAAAATATGTAAGAATAGAATCTGTAGAAAATTGAATGTAGTTTCTAAACTACTAGGTTTATTTAAAAATAAATAAAATCTATTTGGTGAAATTTTGAAATTTCAATGCGAGTACTTAAATTTCAGGGAAAAATAAGAAGTAGGTGTTTGTCGACCACCCTAACCATAATAAAATGATAATTATTTTTATAAGATTTTATATATAAGTAGAGGACTCATGTTTGGATGTGATGCATATTTTTTGTAATTTTTTCCAAGTAAATAATTAATTATGAATTTTTATTACAACTTTTAAAAATATAAAACTTGTATGTCGACCACCTTAACTTTGTCAAAACTTCATGAAATTTAATTTTTCTTTTTTAATCCTATAGTATGTGAAGCATAGAATGTGACACATGTTTTGGATTCAAAAATGTGATCTTGTTTGAAAGTTATAGATGTTTTTCAATCAACTTATTGATCAGGACTTTAGTCGTAATTATAATAGAAAATGAATAATAATTATTCATTAAATTCAAATTAAAGAATAATTTATATTGGTGGAAAGTTGAGAATCTCCTTTAAAAACCCTTTTCCTTTCATCAATTTTGGGTAAGAAAAAAGTCATCAGCCACATACCCTACAAATACCCATAATATTGCCACTTTTTGGCCCATCATGATCCTGCACATACCCATATGCACTTTTGACTCTTTCTTGTGCTTCTTCTTTTTGATGCATAAGAACTTTTGATTATTTTTTTGTGCTTTTGTGATACAAGAGAATATAGTGGTGTAGGCGAAATCTTGCATCACCCCAAACAAATGTTTTCTTTAGTTTATTTAGTTGTTTAGAGTCCCATGATGGCACTTAAGGGGTGTAAGACAATCATAAGTCAAAAGTAATGAAAAATGGTCACTTACTATTTTTAGTAAGTCAGCCTAAACATGCTCATATGGACCTGAAAATTTACCACAAGGAGTGGAACTGAGAAACATTTTCAGTCACGAAAGAATCATCTCAATACCCTGCATGGTTTGGGAGAAATTAAAGTTTTCGTTTTGAGAAATTTTTTCAATGCAGCTTCAAATTAAAATATGAAAACCTTAGAGGCCTTGAAGAAACTCGACAAGTGGGTGAGCCAATCTTCGATGGGTTTGGCATTGTAGATATCATCGAGAGATTTCCAATGATATGTTATAATAGCAAATTGGACACCCGGATCAAAAGTTATGGCCTTGTGAAGTTTCCCCACTAAAAAGTGAATTTCATTAAAATATCTTCTTAGGCAAGAAATTTGTCAGGGGGACTTTTGGTGCCAAAACAAAAGGGAAAGTTACACTTTGTAGAACATTCTAGGGTGGTTATTGGGTAAGAAAAAATGGGCTAAGTGGAGGTTGTAGAAGGTGGCTTGACTAGTGCAAATTGTGGCTTCGATAATATACTTTGTTTTTAGAGTTGATTTTGTTTTAATGAATCAAGCCTATGAGGCTATAGCATTGTAAGTTTTGAATCTATAATTTATTTATTTTTAAATAATTGAAAGTGAGTTATTTTTTGTCTCACATCTTCTATGTTGGTATCTATTGTTGTTATTTGTGAGGGTTTTGGGTGGTGTTTCTCTCATCATTTTAATTTCTGATAGAGGTCGCCTTTGACTATTGTTCTCTCACTTTTTCCTGTTCATTTTTTTTTTAAGTTAAAGGTTTTTTTTTTATTTCTAACGCTAATGGGTGCTTGATTTAAGTATTTGACAAGTGCTAATGTTTGTTTATGCAAGATTTGTAGAAGTACAACTAATGCTTGTCCAAAATCAATTAACCTATTTGTTATAGGGAAGATGAACGGATGAAGAATTCTAAGTTTTCCAAGCTTTCTAAATTTCAAATTGATGAAATATAAAGAAACCCACAAACAAAAAATTCAGTTTTCATGCTCTAAAACGAACCTTTTTCAATCTTTTTGAGTTAGAAAATTTCAAATTGGTGCAATAAAAAGAACCCCACAAATGAAAACTTCGGTTTGGTGCTCTAAAATGAACCTTTTCCAAGCTTTCTAAGTTAGAAAATTTCAAATTGGTGCAATAAAAATAACCCCACAAATGAATATTTTGGTTTTTGTGCTCTAAAATGAACCCTTTCCAAGCTTTCTAAGTTAGAAAATTTTAAATTGGTGAAATAAAAATAAACCCACAAAGGAATATTTCAGTTTTGGTGCACTAAAATAAACCTTTTACAAGCATAAAAAAATCACTACTATCTTGTACACACCTTATTTCCTTTTTTTTGGATATCACCACTCGAGGGGCTTAAAAATAACATTGTAATGAAGTGTGTTTCGTGTTTGGAAAAATAGGTGACTATCCTCTCCTCTCATACCTTTTCGGTGATCTTGGGTGACAAAAATCATCTTGAGTTTTTGCACGTTGTTTTACATTTCAAAGAGCACCTTAGAGGGCTTTCCTTTCGAGACACATCCTGCACTGGAGAACTCAAAGGCAACCCAAGTAGTACTTTGTTTTGGTCTGCTATATAAATTATTATGGGTGTGAGGAAAGTTCTCACCCACTTGGTGTGGATGCTCTATACCAATGAATGTCACCCTCAATATCCATGTGATATGTAAAAACCCACAAGGTCTAGGAGGCCTCTTAATTGAGCGAATTCCCACATGTATAGACACTAGTTATCCTAAAACATGACTAAGAACCAATGTTTTTAGAAGCCATCTAGGTTTTACCCAAAACATACTATGAAGTGGTGCATCGAATCATTGATTCTGAGAAGTTACTTACCAAGTCCGACTTATGGTTGACCATAAAAACCTCTCCATTCAATGAATGTAAAATCATCACTTCAGGGCATGAGGTAAGCCAATCTAGGAAGAAGTGTCTATCGCTAGGATGTACTTTTTCATCACAAAATTTCTATGATCTTTCAGTTACTTTTAAACATCCAACACTATACTTGAAATAAAATAAAAACATCAAAACAAGCATTCAACATGGTTTTGGAACATTAAACCCCTTGGATCTAGTGTGAATACTTTGAAAAGAGACCTATGTTTGCACTCCCTAAAATATATCCTAAACAAATATCTTTGAAGGTTTCCAAATGTTTAGGATCACATTTCAAGTCACATTAAAAATGAGGCAAACCTTGGAAACTATAGCTTTTAGCATTTTTACCTCTATGAAATTTGAGCTTTCATGGAGGGAAATGTGCTTAAGGTATAGAAATTTAGGTCACACAAAGTTTTTGATTGTGGTCTTGCATGATATCACTTGCAAAATCTTGAAAAAAATCAAACAAAATCATCCAAAAATGCAAAAAAATATCAACGGTTCTACCAAATACTAAAAATGGAAAACAAAATTGAACAGAGGCCGCTTTTGCTACTGTTTTTGATGCACTTGACCAAAAAGTGTTTGCACTTGCCTCAAAAAAATTATGTTTTCTCTTAGTTTCATGACAACTACTAATGGAAATTTGTTGCTTTGGAAAAACTTATCACACTTGCTATAAAATAGGGCATACTTGACATTTTTATGCTACATTTGACAAAATTGTTCCAACACACTTGCCAAAAATTTGGCTACATTTTCCAAAACAAGCTCGCTTTTGACTATATAATTCACCACATTGAAAAAAATACATACAGAGACTGCAGGGTAAGTGTACCAAGATGGTTCCCAAAAAGGGGGCTTAAGTGGCCACTTTTTTTCTAAAATCAGGAAATATTGACCTTGGACGTGAAATTGAGGATAACTACACTAATTTTTTTGAGATGGAACAAAAAGAAGGATCGAATTGATCCGAGTCTACTTTCTAAACTACTAATTTATTTTAAAAATGGTTGAGATTAAGGGGTTGAAAAGAGGGATGTACAGAAATTGCTGTTGTTTTTGTCAGAAAAAACATAACATAGCAACTCTTGTACGACCCTAGCATGGTGAAATTTTTTGTAGTATTTTTAAGATCGCTATACTCAGAAGTTAGCTAATAGTATCTAGTTGATGCATGATTTTTCAGATAATTTTTTGATGAATATTTGGTTTTTTACTAATTTTCTAAGTGGGCACTTCCTAAAAAGCAGAATTTTGGCTGTTCTCCCCCTACAAATTTTGGAAAGTAATAGATTTTTTTTAATTTTAATTTTAAAATTTGTAGAATGGAGTCTAGTTTCAAAAATGTAATTTATTTGAAATTTTGATGAGCGGTTAATATAATGAAAAAAACACCAAACACTTTTGACAAAACAGACATACAAAACAAAAAAATTATGGATGAAAGGCCTAACATTGTCAGAAAGTGAAAAAATTACATTTTTGGAGCTAAGAAGAACTTAACATTACCATGTGTTTCAATTTTGTCGATATTGAACAGATGCAATCTGACATTGCACATGAACAATTATGTGAAAAATTATAGAATTTACAAAAAACATGTCTTTGGTTGTTGGGAATTCCCTCCAAGCCTTTGGGTTGGTATTCCAAGGAAAATACCAAAGCTAAGGCTCGGGGATTCCCAAAGAAAAATATAATGTGAGTGTGTTATAATGCGCTCACATTATGTGTTAGTTTTAACATTTTTTGCTTCTCCGGGGAAGATGTCTAGCAAGACAACATGCTCACGTTATGTCTTCCTTTAGTTAAATTCCACTTTATTGAATGTTTTTTCATATGTTTGTACATATATGTATGTATTTATGCTTATGGGAGAGAGGGTGGAAGTGGGAGAGAGTGTGGGAGGGTGGGAGGGTGGGAGAGAGTGTGGGAGAGTGTGAGAGAGAGTGAGGGGTGTGAGAGAGGTGGGAGAGTGGGAGAGTGGGAGAGAGTGGGAGAGGGTGTGGGAGAGTGGGAAGGTGTGGAGAGTGTGTGGGAGGTGGGAGAGTGGGAGAATGGGGTGGAAGAGGAGGAGGAGAGAGTGGAGAGAGTTTGAGAGTGTGGGAGAGAGGGTGGGAAAGGAGGAGATTGGTTGAGAATGAGAGGAGTGGGAGAGAGGGTTTAGGAGGTGTGTGAGAGATAATCTTGAGAGAGTGCAGGAGAGAGGGAAAGAAAGGGTGGGAGAGGAGTGTGCATTAGAGTGGGAGAGGGAGAAGCTGAGAGAATTGAGACAGGGTCAGAAGAAGAGTGGGAGAGAGTGGGAGAGAAATGAGGGAGAGGAAGTGGGAGATGGTTGGAGAGAGTTGGAAAGAGTGGGAGCATGGGAGAGATGGTAGGAGAGAGTGAGCGAGTGGGATACAGGGTGGGAGAGAGTG
>VDFB02271358.1:489721163-489739309 GCA_007258455.2 Sequoia sempervirens
TGGTTGCTACAAAACAAAATTCAAATCTAATGGAGCCATAGAAAAATACAAAGCTAGATTGGTTGCTAAGGGATTTAATGAAAAGGAATGAGTTGATTATGAAGAAACATTTGCTCCTATCATAAAACTAAACACAGTTAGAATTATTTTTTCTTCAATAGCTAGTCTTGGATAGCATGTTCATCAAATGGATTTTAAAAGTGCTTTCTTAAATAGAGATTTAGTTGAATAATTATACATGAATCAACCACCTAGTTTCATAGATGAACAACATCCTCACCTTGTTTGCAGATTAAAGAAATCACTTTATGGTCTAAAATAAGCACCAAGAGCATGTAATGAAAAGATAGATAGATACTTTCAACTTCATGGTTTTAAAAGGTGTAGATCTATTCAAAATCCTTATGTGAAGAAAGACTGAGATTATATTATTCTTGTTGTAGTTTATGTAGATGATTTACTCATTGTTGGACCGAATATAGGGATAATCAATAATTTATAATTAGAACTTAAAAAGGGCATTTCATATGAGTGATTTGGGAGAATTAAACTATTTTCTTGGTTTACAAGTTTGCAAACTACATGATGGACTGTTCCTTTGCCAATCAAAATATGCTTTGAATATTTTAGAAAAGTTTAACATGCTAGAATGCAAGCCAACTTCTACTTCGTTTCAGTCTGGAATCAAGCTTACTAAAGAATGTACTTCCAAGAAGGTTAATGCTACTTTATATAGGCAACTTGTGGGAAAATTGGTTTATCTAACTCATTCTAGACCAGACAATGGTTTTGCGGTTAATCAAGTATCAAGATTCATGCAAGAACCTAAAGAAAGTCATTGGTTGAATGCAAAAATGATATTGTGGTATGTCCATGGAACACTACACTAGGGCATCCACTATGGCCAAAAGTCCTCAATTTCTTTGGTTGCATTTATAGATTCAGATTGGGGAGGTGATATACATGACAAAATCTACATGTAGTTATGTTTTTCAGCTTGGAGCAAGCCCTATTACATGGAGTACCAAAAATAAAACAACTATGTCATTTTCTTCATGTGAAGCAAAATAAAGAGCATCAAAAGAAGCAAGAAAGGAAGTAGTTTGGATACAAAATCTTCTATTTGAGCTTGGTTTTTCCCAAATTTTTTCCACTACTTTGTACTGTGACAATCAAAGTAGCATATAGGTTTCCAACAATCCAGTCTTTCATACCAAGATAAAACATATTGATCTTGATGTTCACTACATACGAGATCTTGTTCAAGATTATCAATCTACAATATTGTCCAATTGAAGAACAAATAGCTGATGTATTTACTAAGAGAATGATTGAAGCCAAATTCTTGAAATTATGAAAAATGCTTGGTATGTTAGAGGTGAACATTAAGGGCGAATGGTAGTATAGTGTTCCCCTCTCCTTTATATATTCCTCTCTCTCGTATCTTCCCTGCTTCTTTGTATCTTGTTTGTAATATTCTATCCAATCTTAAGGGGGGATGTTAAGGAATCAAGTTGTCTAGAAAAGTTCGAATATGTTTATGTTTCTAGAAGAACTAGAATCTTCTAGAAGGGATAGAACCTTCTAGAAACTAGAAGCTACTAGAAGTTTTTCAAGGAAAAAGAACATTCTAGTTCTAGAAATATCTAGAACCTTAGAAGTTGCTAGATCTTAGAGGCCTCAAGTATAAATATGAGGTTGTCCATTGTGAAAAGAACTACTATTGAGCTAAGTTGTTGGATTGTATGTAAGCAAGTTAGATCAATATAATTTCTTTGAGCCATTTCATAATTGTTTTATGCTGTGTTTTTCCCTATTTGTTTTTTTTTTATTATTTGGGCATGTTAAATAAAATATATGCCTCCAATATTAAATTCTATTACAATATTTAATATATTTTGAATTAATAAAAAATATTCAAATGCATTCTTAAATGAGCTCAAATAACTATATTCTATCTAAACTATACTATGCTAGGTTGACAATCACCAATATTCCACTCAGATTAAATAAATTTGAAATGTCAAATTTAACCTCTCTTTAAAAAATATTATTAAATGAAAAAATATAATATATTTTAATATGAAAGGTGTACCATGTTCAAAATAGAGTGAATATTTATCTCCTTTGATCAAATATTAATATGATCATCAAATAAAAATAGAACTACTATCACTTTCTCAATCATTCTAGCACTACTAAGAAAGCCTCTAGAAGAAGAGTCATTCACATTATAAAGGTTTTATAATTTTAAATTTCTAGACATGAATAAATATACTTCTATTAAAAGTTTAAAGCACAAGTTATGAGCTTATTACCTATTTAGAAAATTATTTTTAGAAAATTATTTATAGTTCAAATTTGATGTGGACTATGAAAAATAATAATTTTCTTCATGCTTTAATCTATTACTTTTTGTTTCTTTGTTTGAACACACTTTTATTATCTCAAGATGGGATGAGGATCAGACATATTATTGTCTGTATGGACATGCTGGATAGACACAATTAAGCTATGAAATTTCTAGAGTGGTTGGTTTATTTATACATTAGAAAAGATAAGTTAGATTTTTTTTTTTAAAAGAGGGTATATGAAGGAAAGCAGAGATGAAATATAAGATATTAGGTTGTTAACAAGCATAATTGTGGTATGTAAGTCTACAATTTTATGGTCTCAATATTATACAGTTTTTGTAATTTTAAAATTTATTAGACCATTTAGTTGACTTGCTATATATTAATATAACCATATATATGACATTTAAATTATTACTAAACAATAAAAGATTATTAAATAAAATATAATATAATATTTTAATTTACAATATATTCTTTTATAATATATGCTATAGAAATATATATTATTTTTAAAAAAAATTAAAGATAAAATATAAATATTTTTTTCATTTTATATATTTTTACTTGAACATATTTATTTATTTATTTATTTTAGAATGTAGGAATCGATCGAGTATCCTCCCCCCTATAAATTATAGTGTGTTTGGTAAACAGTGATGTTGGTGTGACACACCCTCAGGCACCACGGGGATAGTGGGGAGACTAGACCTCATGACCTCTTGCCTGCAATAGGATGTTTTAGCCAATCTGCTAGGCCCACCGCCCCATTTTTACTTGAACATTTTAATATCAAATTAAAGACTTAATTTTAATCATAATAGTAAATTTAAGACTATGTGTATGATTATAAAGAAATCATTGTTATTCATTGTTTTATAATAACAATTAAAAATAAAATTTAATATTTTTATTTTATGCATAAGTTTTAGAAATAAATATTTTTATTTCTTTTACAATCCCTTTAAATTTTTTATATATATCGAATAATAGTATAAATTTACAACGAGAAATAAATAATAAAGAATGGTTTTTCTTGGACTATACCTTGTAAGTAATACAATTATACCTTTATTTAACTTTAATATACAAATTCAAACTAATTTTCTAGTGCATGCACTCAAATCTTATGTTCATACATAAATATTATCTCTTTGTGTTATTTAAAAATTTACACACATTAAATTCCTCTATACTTTTATAATGGACCTGTGGTTGGCTATTATATGCACATATTAAAATAATAAACACTTATTTATTTATGCTTGCTTGATCCCTTGCTAGAAGCTAGCACTATTGAAGAAAATTCAATTTGGAAAATGAAAACAAAATTTATAATTCATATTAGATTTGTTGGCACCAAAGTTTGATTTCTAGAATTTATTATCATTATGATCATGATCACTAAATGTTGGTTCTACTTTTTCTTTAGTTACATGACTTATTGTGTAACCATCACCATAAGAAAATATCTTAGAAATCTTCTCACATATACTCCTCTATTTCACACCCCATGCAAAATATGGATATAAATAATTCTTATTATCCCTTCATTATGCCATCTTAACACTTTTGTGCAAAATAATTTTTCTTTTACTTTATAACCATTAGTGTCATCTCAATTTGTGTAATTAAATCGATAACAATTTATGCAACCAGATCTATTAGCATTCAAAACTCATCTTCCTAATAAATTTTCTTTGTTTATCACAATAATATAGTTTTGTTGTAGGGTAATTACATATATCTAGAAAGAAGTTAATGTATAATTTTATTTAAAAACTTTACACTAAATCATAATGATCTATACATTTTAATAAATAGTTTGTTGTTATAACTTATCATATTAGTGCATTTGGTAATGAACTAATTTTTCTTATTTTATATATGCTGTAAATATGTTTTTTCAATACCTTTGTTAATGTTATTATTTATGAGTTTGTATTACATGAACAAACTATCTATCATAGACCATTTATATGTGATTACATCATATGCTTTCAAAATATTGTACAACTTTTATAATTAATTAAATATAATTCTCAATGAACTAAATTCACCATGTGCCTATTAAACCATGGCCTCCCCTATATTATCCATATTAAATAGATTTACAATATTAAATATAACCTTCCCTAAACAAATTTCCCTAATTATAAAATATAAAATATATACAGCACAAACATTAAAATAATCGGTAAATCCTCGATAACAGTTTTCCATTCCAGAATCTGTTCCACGTGAATAAAATCTGTTTATGAAATCCGAGAGGATAAGATTTGATCTTGTAAAATATGTAGTAAATTGGTTGTATTTTGACTCTGATGTTGACTGCAATATGTGGCCATTTTTGTGCTTCAGACTGTTACTTTTCGTTTCGGTATTCAAACGCAACCATTATTATTATCGATGCACGAGCTAGATAGACATTGCACGTATCATATACCCACCATACTCGATGCAAATAACAATGAATTAAAATTCAGATAACATTATTTAATACGAATGCACATGACATCGCCGGATTGAAAGGATCTGAAGTATTTGATCAATTCGGGCACGAACAATAAACAATTCGAACAGATACTATAAGAAGTGCAGCGCGTTAGTGATTTGAATAAACTCAATCTAAATCTTGTAATGGCCAAGCTTTCCTCAGTTCTGTTGCTGATGTTGTTTTTGGCGATAAGTTTATCAGAGAATGGATCGATGGGTAAGGAAAGCTAATGTTTTGTTTTGAAATATTAACTGTTCAATTAGTCGAATGAATATAGTGATACAATGAAGTTTAATAGATTGAATTTGTTTATTACTGTCCAGGTACTGCGGTATTCAGGGAATACATAGGGGCATCATTCAACGGCGTTAAATTCGCGGATGTGCCAATCATTCCCGGCACGCAGGTTGACTTCATTCTGGCCTTCGCCATCGACTACACCCCGTCGGGAAGTTCTCCAACAAACGGGAAATTCAACATTTTCTGGGATAACGTCAATCTGAGCCCGAGCGCTGTGCAGGCAATCAAATGAAAAAAATAAGAACGTAAGAGTTGCTCTCAGCTTAGGCGGGGACAGCGTGGGCAAAAGCCACGTCCAGTTCAAGCCATCATCTGTGTCGTCGTGGGTGAAGAACGCAGTTTCTTCTCTCACCAAAATAATCCAGGAATACCATCTTGATGGCATCGACATCGATTATGAGCATTTCGACAATTCCAATCCGAATACATTTGCTGCGTGTATTGGGCAGCTTATCACTCAATTGAAGCAGAAGAAAGTTATCTCCTTCGCCTCCATCGCTCCCTTCGACGATCCAAAAGTGCAGGCCCATTACAGTGCCCTGTGGAACAAGTACGGTAAACTCATCGACTACGTGAATTTCCAATTCTACGCCTACGACTCGAGCACCTCCGTCTCGCAGTTTGCCAAATATTTCGACGCTCAGGAGAAACGCTACAGCGGCGGAAAGGTGTTGCCTAGCTTGACTACCGACGGCAAGGGAGGGCTGTCGCCTGCCAAGGGTTTCTTCGACGCCTGCACAACGCTCAAGAAGTCCGGCAAGCTTCACGGCATCTTTGTGTGGAGTGCGGATACTTCCAAGTCAAATGGCTTCAAGTACGAAAAACAAGCTGAGGCTCTCCTCCACTGAACCTGATTTTATCACAGGCCTTCCATTACATTTCTCATCCTAAGGTTGTGTCGTAGTACTTCTTAAATAATGAATGGGAAGCACCCATCGTAACTTTCTGTTGCAGTACTCTTTAAATAACGAATGGGAAGCTGGTAAATGGAATTTGTTTTACCTGTCCATGGTGTAAACAAGGATTTAATATCAGTTCATCAATGACTCCCATTTTCCTCTCTGGTTGATTGCTGTGTCTGTGGATGCTCATCTTTGTCTGTTGTAAATTATATAAGCTTGGTGCGTTAATCCATTTAAAAACAAAAAAAAACATTTAATATCTATGTAGTGTGACACCGTAGGGATTTTACAAAAAGGAAATAATAGTTTCTCCATTATGTTTCAATTTAGTAATATTGGTGAATAGAATGCATTGGCAATTATATTAACTCCAAGTTTGTTTGATTTCCTCAATCTTTATTAGATAAGAAGAATAGGGTTACATATAGTATTTCTTTGATGTTTATATCTAGATGGATAAAGTAGATTTATATGGATCTAGTCAACCTCCTACTTCCAAAGATTTGTGTTGAACAGTCTTTTTTGTAGTCTTTGGGTGCTCAATCTAAATTTAGAGACAAAGAAAAAGTAATAATTAAGATGCATTTTTAGTAATTTTTTCTTTGAAAGCAATGGAGCGGGAGCGGAGGTCTGGGCGCGAAAATGGTCCTTTCGAATCAACTGGTACTGAGCAGCATGATGGCGATGGAGCGATGAAGGCCCAGGAGGGTCACGAGTCTGCCTCGAGTCAGAAGAAAAGCGTGGAGAATCCGAAACAGGAGGATTCCCCAAAAAGGTTTGTGGACAACTCAGGTGGGAAGGATATTCCGGTTCCTTCCTCTAAGATGCCAGCCATCGGTTGCCCTAAGATAACCTCAAAGACGTGGTGGGGTCTGGTGACACGAATGGAGGGCATCGTAAGAAGTGGGCCTCTCTGTTTGGGGTTAAACCTAATGGTAAGTCAATTTTTCCTCCTATGCGCAACATTTCTTGCCCTACGGTAGTTGCAATCTCTATTCCAGATGAGATCATTGATCATAATATAACTCTAATCGATAGTTCCCTAGTTGGCAAATTTATGGGTCAAAGGCCAAATATAGAGGTTGTCAGAGATTTTGTTAGAAAGAAATGGAGAACAAATGGTAGTGTCTCTGTTGTGGCTCTCCCAAAAGGCTTCTTTGCTTTTGAGTTCTCGAACAGATAAGACATTAAATTAGTTAGAAGTGGAGGACCATAGGTTATTGGGAAATCAACTCTCACACTTAAGAAATGGTCTTCAAATTTAGATCTAACGGACTCCATCTTTGAGACTGTTTCGGTATGGGCCAGGCTTCATGGTCTTCCTTTAGAATACTGGAATGAGGATGTTTTTATGGGGATAGCTAGCTCCTTTGGGGAACTACTATCGATTGACCTAATGACAGTAGCAAGAAAAAGACTGGTGTTTGCCAGAATATGTGTGGGTGTCTCTCAGGAAGCAAATCTCCCCTCCTCTGTGGAGATCCATTTGAAACTTGGTTCTTGGTCACAGGCTATAGAGTTTGAGAGCATCCCTTTTGCCTACTTCAACTGTAGAAAATCTGGCCATTGGGCTAAGTAATGCCCCCTTAAGGCAGTAAAAGAAATGGAAGACCCTAAAAGGGCTTCCAAAGTGGTATGGAAAAAGAAGCAGGGGGAAAACTTAGCAACATCGTCAGTGAGAAAGCAAGCAGATTCTCCTGATAACAATTCGGGTGATGCTAGAAATGAGGGCCCCGCCTTCCAGATCCCCCAAGGTATGGTAACAGAGTTTAACTCTGATTCTCAAGATAAAGTGGAAAGGGTGGAATGTGATGGTGGGAACTTAGCCCTGGGAAAGATGGATGATTCTCTTGATAATATTTCGGGTGAGGCTGGAAAAGAAGGCCCCGCCTTCCAGATCCCCCAAGTTTTGATACCGGAGATTAACTCTGACTCTCAGGACAAAGAGGAAAGTGTGGAATGTGATGGTGGGTTTTTAGCCCTAAGCAAGGAGGAAGATTCTCTTGCCTCAAAAATGAGCCCCTTTGGTCAGGACCCTGTGACGCCAGGGTTGGATGATATTCCAATTCAGGGCCTTTCTCTGGAGGTAGGCATTCCTTTGATCATATCCCCGATTCGGGAAAATAACCTAGTAGTTGAATTCAGTTCAGATGTGGCTCCTTTTGAAGCTGTTAAAGACACTTATTCGGATCCTAGCCAGGTAAGCTCTCTCGAAAGAAGTAGCTCCTCACCTTGTGTGAATGGGCTCATGGATACTCTCCCCTGGGATAAAAAATTCTTCTCTGAAAAAGAATGGGAATCCAGTAAAGCATCAGATAGTCAAGAGGACACAGATAGAGAAGAGGTGCTATCCAAGAAAAAGAAGAAAAAAGCGAAAATCAAAATCACCCCTTGTGGGATCTCAACAAGATCGAGAGCAAAAATGGACTGTGGGGCAATTTCTTTGGCCAGAGGAAGAAGACCTAAAATTTGGATGAGAGAGCACATTAGCTTTCAAGATATTGCGGATGGCTACCAAAAAACATCCCTGAGATCCTCCTCCCTCCTAAATCATCATGAAGTTATTGTCCTGGAATATAAGGGGACTAAATAACCCCCACAAGCAGGATATTTTACACAATTTTGCTAGGGATCAAAAGCCTGATATCCTCCTCATTCAGGAAACTAAAATGTTAAGTGAAAAGGTGGAAAAAATTTCTTTGTTCCAACACTATTCCATTCAGGGAAGTGATTCTGCTGGCGCCTCTGGCGGGGTGGTGACTTTTTGGAACTATAAGATCATAAGAGATGATCCACTTTTTTCTCGCCCTAATCATGTTGCCAGTAGATTTACTCATATAAAGGACAATTTTAGCTGGATCTAGTCTAATATTTATGCTCCTAACTGCAAAAAAGCTCGGAAGGCCTTTTGGAAAGAGCTTGCTACTTTTCAGAATTTCTTTAAAAATGACCCCTGGGTTGTCATGGGAGATTTCAATTCCCCTCTCCTTCAGGGTGAGAAGTTTGGCGGTTCTTAGATCAATGAAGAAAGCAAAGAGGATCTTTTGGAATTCATCAACAATCAGGCCTTGATTGACATAGACTTGCAAGGGAGCTCTTACACGTGGTCGAATCGAAGAGTTATGTCTGATCTGATCTAGGTGAGACTTGATAGAACCCTTGTTTATGATATCTGGCTCTTAAATTATTGATCTTCTTTGAAAACCCTCCCTAGGATTGGATCTGACCATTTCCCTATTAGTTTTGTTGCTGACCCCTTAAAGATTAAGAGGAATACTCCTTTTTGTTTTGAGAAAATGTGGCTTTCCCATCCTCTCCTCCGTGAGGAAATGGAAAAAAAAGTCTTTTAGAAATATCTTTCAAATTAAATCAGATCTTCAATTTAGGCTTTCTGAAATCCAAAACAAAATTCAAAAGGAAGGCTACCTGAATGATACTAAGGAGAAGGAAAACAAAATTCTCACAAAACTTCATGAGATAATTGCTAGAGAAGAGGAATTTTGGAGACAAAGGTCCATAGCTCTTTGCTTAAAGGCTGGAGACAAAAACACCAAATACTTTCATCTTTCAGCTTCTAAACACAGAGCAGCTAATAAAATCTCTGTGATTGTGGTTAATGGCATAAATTATGAGGAGGAAGAGGACATCAGAAGAGAGGCTATCCTATTCTTTAAGAACCTTCTGTCTGAGAATGAGGGAATTAAATTGGAGGATCAAAATCAATTACTGGAGGCTATCCCCAAGATTGTTAACTCTAGAGATAATGAAATGTTGACTGCCATACCCAATAGCGAGGAAATTAAAAAAGTTGTTTTCTCTTTTGAAGGAAGCAAAACACCTGGTCTTGATGGCTTCCCTTTACTTTTCTTCCATTGGTTCTGGGACATTGTGGAGGAGGATGTTGAGAAGGCGGTGAAAGAGTTCTTCCATTCTAGAAACCTTTTGAAGGAGTTAAATGCCACTTTCTTGGTTCTTATACACAAAAAACCAAGGGTGCAAGATTTCGAAGGTGCTTACCTCTAGGCTGCTTCTCATTCTGCCCAAAATTATTGCTCCTCAACAAAATGGTTTTGTGCCTGGAAGACAAATTCTTGACTCCATTGTCCATGCGCATGAGAATATTCACTCCCTCTTGGTCTCTAAATTAGAAGGATTTCTTCTAAAGCTGGACATCTCGAAGGCTTATAATAGGGTGGATTGGAATTTTCTGTTTAGGATCTTAAAATCTTTTAGGTTCAATGAAAGGGTTTTGTAGCTGATTGAACAACTCATTACTTTTACTTCTGTGGTGGTTCTGATTAATAGGACCCCTTCCACTTTTTTTCATAGTTCTCATGGGTTAAGATAGGGATATCCCATTTCTCCTATCCTCTTCACGATTATGGCTGAGAGTTTTGGTAGGAATATGAGTAAATTGGTTGCTCAAAGATCTATTATGGGGCTCAAACCGTCTTCGAGCAATTTGATATGTTCTCACCAACAGTTCTTGGATGACACTTTGCTGATGGGAAGATCTACTGTATCAAAAGCTAAAGAGATGAAGAAATTTCTGGATGCCTATGGAGGAGCTTTTGGTCAGGTGATAAATAAGCAAAAAATTTCGCTGTATTTCTTTAACACACCTTTGCACAAACAGAGGAAGATAGCTGGAATTCTTGGTTGTAAGATAGAGTCCCTTCTTGCTACTTATATGGGATTACCTCTATGCCTAAAACCTCCGAATTCTTTCTGGATCTCTCTGGTTGATAAGTTTGGGAAAAAACTTTCTGGCTAGAAAGGTGCTCACCTAAGCCAAGCTGGAATACACCAGCTTCTTAAAGCCTCCCTGCAGAATCTCCCTATCTATGCACTCTTAGTCTTTTTAAAATCCCAACCAAATACGTTGAAACCATTGAAAAGATTCAAAATTGATTCCTCTGGTCGGGAGTTGAAGAAAGAAAAAGAATGCCTCTTGTTGGGTGGGACTTGGTTTGCAGATCCAAAAAGGATGGAGGCCTTGGGCTAAGAAAAATCAGACTGCTCAACAAGTCGCTCCTAGCTAAATAGATATGGAGACTATTCTTCTTCTCTAGGGAATGGAGTAAAATAATTAAAAGTAAGTATCTACAGAATAACAATTCCCTCAAAGATTTTATTGAGAATCCTATCCTCCCGAAAGGATCAAGTTGCTGGACTTATATGATTGATGGGATAAAGGTTGTGAAATTGGGTTTAAAATGGCAGGTTCGCAATGGTAACCAGATCAGATTTTGGGATGACTGTTGGTTGGGCAATGAACCTCTGTCTTAGGATGGGAATATCAGTAGATGGGCTGAGTTTTGCAAAGATACTTTTGGCCCCTTTGTTAAAGATTACTGGCGGGATGGTAAGTGGATCAATCTCCCCTTGATAAACCCTATTTTGGTCTCTGTTTACTCCTCTTTGAATGCTATTAGACTGTGCCTGAATCAGGAGGATAGTCTTATCTAGAAGTATGAGCCTTTTGGGTGCTTTTCTATCTCGTCCACTTTTTCCTGGCTTTCAAATGCTCTTAATCCTCCCCCTCTATGGTCGCATGCTTGGACTAAGCATCTCTTACCTAAGGTTAACATCTTTTATTGGGTTGTGCTGCAAAATAAAGTGTTAACTGTGGATAATCTTAGAAAAAGAGGTATTCTGCTCCCTAATAGATGCTACCTTTGTAAAAGCAATGTTGAATCAGTAAACCACCTCTTCATCCACTATCCTTTCTCCTCTATGGTTTGGGACAAGCTTCTGAAATGTTGGCATTTTTCTTGGATCCCCTCGGAGTTGGTTGAAGATTTTTTTGTTCAATGGAAAGCCCCCTCTCTCAATCCCTTTATAAAAAAACTTTGGGCTTTCTCATTACTCCATGTGACTTGGGGAATTTGGAAAGAGAGAAACAACAGGATCTTCAGGGATAAGGAGTCGTCGGAGGAAATTATGTTTGAAAGAATTTTTAGGATGATCAAAGAAAACTTCTCTGTTGTTCCCTTCAGGGAGGACAAGGTTGAGACTATGGTTTGCTCTCCTTATGACAACCTGATTGCTAGGGAATAGAGAATTAAATGGGATATTTCCAATGTTCCTAATTCGACCAAAAAGTCCAGGGAGGGAGTTTGTTGGAGTTTTCCTATGGATGGCTGGGCCAAAGCCAATTTCGATGGTGTGGCCAAAGGAAATATGGGAAAGGCTGGGTGTGGTGGGGTCCCAAGAGACTCATCAGGAAACTTTATTGGAGCCGTTGCCACCCCTTTGGGGGTCCAAACTAATCATGTGGTGGAAGCGGCAAGTGCTTATTACATAATTAACCTTGCAGTGGAAATTAAATGCAAAAATTTATGGCTAGAAGGTGATTCAAAAAATATAATAGACAACCTTTGTGGAAGGTCTCAGCCTACATGGTCGATTAAAAACTAGATTGAAGATGCTAAGGCTTTACTTAGTAAGTTTGACAGAATAAAAATCACTCATGCTTACCGTGAGGCGAATGCTGTTGCGGATTTTTTTGCCAATGAAGGAGTAAAAAGTGATAAAATCCTCATGTGGCACAAAAGGATTGACCTCCATTCCGATGTTCAAGCTTTATTGGTGCTTGATGCGATGAATGGAAAATTGGCGGCCTATTGTAATAATGAGGAAGGTACGAGTCATGACTAACAAAATAAGTAGACAAAATGGGGCCATGAGGATTCGGCAGATAAATGATTTACCTTGGCATGCTTTGTGGGTCTTGTGAAGCAAATGAACTATCTGGAACAGGTTCTCAGTTCGCAATAGTATTCGCACCGAGAGCTCAAAATTGGGTGGGGAATGGAAGAGGGTTGAACCTACCAGTTTCGAGTCACACACCAAAAACACCAAAGTGTGGAGTAAAATAAGAAGGGGTGGCTTACTTCCGTTCATCAAGAAACTCCTTGGCCCTCAGGAGGAGATTATTGATTTCTTTGAGAAAATTTGGAATAATGGGGAGGCTCTCCTCTTCGGGAGGAAAGTTTAGATTGATGAAGCACTGATAGCGGAGGTGACAGGTATCCCGATTGAAGAGCATAAATTTTTTAGAGACAGGAAATTTTCTGACGAAGCTGTGTTGAGGTTTCCTAAGACCGAAAAGGAGAAGCAAAAACTTGTCAAGACGACGAACAACTACTATGAAGCGGACACCATAAAAGCTTTATGGAGAAAAGTGCTAAGGGTTATCATGGAGTACATCACTCTCAACGACCACTTCACTAGGGTTTATGGATATCACTTCGTGTTGCTTAATCACTTCCGACATAAGGTGTGTGTCTCCATCCCTTTCTTCTTGCTCTGTTCCCTGAGAAATAGTTTTTCTGACCACAGTAGAAGCCCTAAAAGATACTTGATTCTTCACAAGGGTTTTTTAAGGCTCATCTATGAGCACTTTCAAAATATGTTTGCCCTTTCAAACCCTATTGCCCCTTTGGAGCATGACGAGGATGATACTGAGCCTAATATATCTAAGATGAAAGTTTCTTTCGGCCATGTCAAGCTCTCCTCACCTCCCCTGCCCCCCTTATGCCTCTAGCCGATCCCCCCAGCCCTCTGGTGCCTGCTTTGTTCCTGCCCCTGACTGCTCAAACCCTAATGCCAAATTGTTGGGCTCTAGTTCTCTAGTTAACAAGCTAGTTTCCTACCCTAATGACTCTCTTGCTGATTCCACTAAAGTGGCCGAGGTCAGTCTCGTGGATCCCCACTCCCCCCAGAATATTCAATAGGAGAACTGTAGCCCCCTTAGAGGTGTGGAGTCGGCTAATTTCGAGGTCAATTCTGATTGTGACCCCCCTCTTCACTTCATTGAAGCTGCCAAGAGATGTTCTGTGGACCAATTTAATTCTACCAAATGGTTATTTTATGAAATCAGTGAGTTAAAGACCAAAAATCTATCTCTTCATAGAAAGTTGGGGGAAATTGAAGCCAAAGTTGCAGGACTTATGCAGCTCGAAATGGAGAAGAATACCGTTGTGAAGGATAACATACAAAAGGACAACACTATTGATAAAGATCTTGATAAAATCAAAGGAACCATGAAAAAAATTGCTGATCAGAACTATAGAATTGCCATACATAACTCTCTAATCATCAAATCCATGACTAAAAGATTGGAGAAAACCCAGAAAAGAGCATTGATTGTCGACCTTGATCAGGAGAAAGACCAGGATGAGGAAGCAAGGATCTCTAAGCGAACCAGATCAAGTATGAAAAGATAAAGCCCTGACTACCCCAAAAATGACTCAGATTTTTATGGAGGGAGTCTAGGATATGGTGGACCTAGAAGAAGTTGCTGACGAGCTTCTAAAGTCTATGGATTAACTGTGGCTAGGCCTAGTTTTGTCTGTTTGCCGACCATTTGATGGCTTTTTTGCAGTTTTTTATGGCTGTCTATTTTAGCTGGTTTTTATCTCTATGGCAACCTTTTTGTTTGTCAGACCTCTGTTTGGGTTTTTTCCTATAATGTGACTTCGTGGTTTTGGGCTCCTATAAAACCCGTTTATCCCTTTTATCAAAAACAAATTGGTAGGGTTGCGTACACCATACTTCTATTCAAAAGAAAATCGAAATGCCAACCAAGACAAAAAGTGACCTCAATGAAAGCACGAATACATTCTAACTACAAATTATAGAGAATCTATCTTCAATGACTCAATATTAAACAAAAAAAAAAACATTATTCAAACATTTCTTTGAAGATCTATTTTTTTAATGTGTTAAATTTTAATATCTATTGAAAATACTACAAACAAATAAATAGATATAGTTAGGATAACTTGTCAATAGTCCATATTGAATAATAGAGATTACTTCTAGATATGTTGTGTATGTTTTTAATAATATATTTATTTTCATTTTATTTAGAAAAATGATGATATTTATATGGAATTTTTTTACAAAATATAGCAGTCACTATATATATATATATAATAACTTACAAAGTGTAGCAAGCATTATATACTTTTTTTTAGTAGTTTCAATTCTACAAAAAATCTCACACACAAATATATATGTATAAAGATGTATGTGTCTATGTTTTAGATATCTAACTCTTTTTTTGTGAATACAATCATGTCATGAAAATCCACCTCTTTTTTCTATTACAAGTTATGTACTTTAGTGTAATAATAATTTTAGAAAATTAAAAAATAAAATAAAACCAAAGACATGGGCATTGAATAACATGAAAATAATAGGTAAGGTGAAGTGATATTTAATTGATTTTGGTGTAATCTTGATTTTAATATTATTGATTAGTTAATTGATTCTAATTTGGTAGAAGATATTTTTTTGTCTTTTAGATTTAAAATTTAGATTAAAAAAACCATGATAGATGTATTAAATGATTTGTACTACCTAAGATATGGCTAGTTTCCATGCTTAGTTCTAGATAAAGGAATGTTGTGTAGTCTAGACTAACTAGTGTTTAATGTTCTATAATCAGTGTGCCATCATATAATGCACTTTTTTTTTATTTTATAGCTATTGTCAAGGCCGATGTTATGTTAAAAGGTATAGTGATAACTATGACAAACAAAGAGAGGAATATAAATGTAGTGTAGGAAAAAATAACCCTTTTTCACACTTATAATGCATCATGAAATAGGAAGGAAGGGTTTATAAGGGATCTATTGATTTGGGGTTAGTATATCTATGCTACAATGTTATCATACAACATGGACCTGTCATCATTCACCAAATACTCATAAAATTGGAAGAATGACACAAAGAGAGCGAAAAAAAAAAGAAAAACCTTTCAGTTCAACATGGAAGAAACATGAATGTCCCATTTCCTTGCATCATCCCCATAAGGAAAACACAAGAAAAATGAAAAGATAAAGAAAAATATTTTGGGTCAACATGGAAGACATAAATGTCTAGGTGCCTTGCATCATCCTCGAAAGGAAAACAAAAAGACAAATTAAAAAATAATTACAACATAGAGAAGAATGAAGGTACATATAGAAGAATGCACAAAAGAGAGAGGAACATCAAATGAAACATCATGAGGGATCACATTACACACATGCAATCACATAAAGAAAAGTGAAAAACCAGAAGACTAGTAAGTAACAAGCTAGTCAACCTAAATCATGTCGTCTACCCCTTAATCTTGATTGGTATAAATGGGGGGTGGGCAACTAGCCAAAGGGACAACAACAGATGCATTACTAGGAAAAGGCTATCAAATTCTTGGTCCAACTTTGTGCAGGACAAGAATGAGCCTAGATAAGTGAGGAAAATGAGCTCCTTGTATTAGAGAAAATGATTTGCAATAGATGAAAAACAATGTAATAGTGAGAATTTTTAAGATTCTACAACTATTACATGACAAGGAGTAGAACGGTATGTTATGTAATCACTCAATAGAAATCATTACAATCAAAGTGAAAGATGCTCATTACTAATTTGGATGCATGACACTCTTCAGTACTATGTTCAAGAGTTTTGTGGTATCGACAATGTGGAACATTTACATCTTTAGGATATAGTATTATCTTGTCTTTCATTAATGGTAATGTTATAAGTTTTTTGTTTAGAAGTAGTTGTGCTTTTCTTCCAGTTTCAGGTGGTGGACAAGGGAACTTTAGTTTCTATAACTTGTAGGGCCTCTTGCACTTGCTTGATTCACCTTCTCTAAATGGGATTAGGGCAGGAGGTCATGAGATGATCTTGTCTTTGTTATCATTATCCTTAGGAGGTATGGGTTGCTCTTTAGGAAGGGGGATACTTATATCAAGAGGAGGATCTAAGAAAGTTGTACAATTACTACAAAGTCTTAGGTATTCTTTAGAAGTGCTTATGTTGAGTGGGGGACTTTGGTTTCTTTAGTTGGTATTTTCTCTAATAGTTGATGAATTTTATGTTCACTTGTCGTATCCCATCCTTTTTTGTGTAAGATCATGAATCCTTTGCCATATGTCTCTTCTATGTTGATTGATGTCTTACTTACTTTGTTGATATACGATGGTTGAATGTTTGCTTATTTAGAGGTGCTAGGTTCACCTATGGTAGGGAACTTTGGTTTAACTTTTGACTCAGTTTTGGGATATAAAATTCCAAACATCTCAAATTGTGTGGGTTGTTTCATTCAAGGATAAAATGATGCAATGGACTCAATGTTATTAAGGTAATCATTTATGAATTCATTCATGCAAGCATTATCTTCTCCAGTGATGTCAACATCACGAGGAGGACATGCATTAGGAGTTGTGTGAGCATGAGTAAGTTCAATTTCATTAGAGTCATTGCCAAAAACATAATTTGAAACATCAACCAAAGAGAACAAAGACTTCCACACATTTCGCAAAGAGTTCTCCATTCTCAGAATTTCAAACATAAACATGGTAATTTACTAATCATACAATGTAATAAGCTAAAAATGAAATGTTTTTTTATTCAATTTTGAACTTTTAACATTGCACTAAAATAAAGAAATTTAACCTAAATGCAATGAAATTAATAAAAAAAAAAGAGGAAACTGAAACAGCAAGATAACAACACCAAATAGAAGCTAAAAAATGAGATTTTAATGTCCTAAAAATGCAGATCTATAGATAACAGGGACTCATTCACTCCAAATCTTGCTATTTAGCCTATAAATCCGTAATCGCACACTTAAGGGCAGAAAAACTTGTTGATTTCTTAGTAATTAGGGGTTTTCCTTAGTCAATCCCCTTGTAGGTAATCAAATCAAATGATGAAATAAGGAAATTGAAGCATGCATATGAAATAATTTAAATGATGCCACCTTGGATTATGTTTTGTGAAACAAATTTGCAAACTATCATGTAGTGGTTGTAAAGAATGTAGATCTTGGATCCTTGAAAATGATGTAAACAATAGTTGCAAATATATCTTCAATGCTACATCCACCTCTTAGCTCAACCACATGAATGCATGCATCAAACCCTTGAAATGATGATATGATATGGAATTATTCCAATAAACGCTTGAAATCTACCTTGAAATTCCTTATGAATGCTCTTGAAATTCTCTAATGCTTTTGTAAAGTATTAGGATGCTCTCTTGAAAATCATAGGTTGCTTCATAAACTTGCTAGGAGAAACAATATAAATT